>PYHW01010608.1:59625-109078 GCA_013186435.1 Turdus rufiventris | reverse complement strand
TACTTCTTGAGAGTTTATCATGTGAAAAGTAGTTCATTCTTTGTACTTTTGCCTTTTGAGACGGGCACTGCAAGTAATTCCCTAAGAAATGCAGGCACAGTCCCACAGTTGGTTCTGACTTGGCAGCCAAAATGTGAAGCATGTGCACTTTTCTTTTATACTTCATTTCATATGCCCAAAATATGTGGGTTGCATACAGACACTTAGGCATAAGGAACTGCCTAATCCACTTGCCAGTGAGACACAAATGGTTATCATGCTAAAAATATGCTTCCAGAGGAATTAGCAGTGGGTTAGCAAAGGAGTTCCAACACTGCATATGAAATAGTTTGTTGCTACAGTATCTCACTGCACACATTCAAGCACCTTTGACATACTGCTACTAAATCCCCAGACAGGATTCTTCGCATTGTTGGGAAGGAGAAAGCAACCGATAGAAAGGTCCCAGATGAATAAAATAACAAAGAAATAAATAGATTAATTAATAAATGATACATGTCTGCACCCAGTTAATCAATATTGGCTCCAGTGGCAAGTTTGCTTCCATGTAAACTGCTTGGACACATTTTGAAGCTGACCTCTGGGTCTGGGAGTCAGGAGAAATAACATGTTCACTTTACAGTCTAGAGAAGGCTGACAAAACCAAAAGGATCATGTAACAGTTACACACATGCTGGTGTCTGTCAAAATCTCTTCTGCAGACAACATCAAGCTTTGCTGCTAGACTTTTTCATTAACTTTTCAAAGCAGTGGCATGGCTTTGGTTTTAGATGATGCAAATGACAACGCAAAGCTTTTGCTATAAAAGGAGAAACCCACAGGATTCACTTAGACATGTGCAAGCAACTTGCTCTTTTTGTTAATATTTTACAGATTGCCACTGAATATGAGTTAGAAGACCAGCAGAGTTCAGCCCTTTCTGGAGATGTAAGAATTTTTAATTGGACAAAATCATGAGTTAATTTCAAAGTGGGATTCTACTAAGCAAAGTTATTCAGCACAGTTAAGGCATGGGCACACTCTTGGCTCATCACCAGGAGCATTGTATTACCCTGGAAAAAAAATTATAAAGCAAGAACGGAAACATTGTTTAAAAGAAAAAAAGAGAGAGGGAAAGTTAGAAAACTGCAGAAAAAAATCTCTAAACATTTTTTTTTTATAATGCATTCTAAATCCTGAAATTATATCTAAAGCCACAAAAGATGCCCCCAGGCAGTGCAAATGATTAGATGGGACATACTCACTTGCGTGCCTTGCCCTGTGCTTGAGAGGTCTGTGCTCCTTTTCCGAGGGCTTGCTGTCTTCTCCCTGCACTCTGCCTTCTGGTGAGATTGCAAAGGAGAGGAGGGAAGGAGGTGCTTCTGACTGCCCTCCTTCTACTTGAGAATCAACACACCCCCTTTCAGACGGAGACCTGGCCTCTTCCTTCTGCCTGTCTGAGCAGTCCAGGATCACCTCCACCCTGGGGATAGATGGTGCTGCACCTTGGATCCTCTTGACCTCCTTGCTGCTAGAAAAGTGGACCACTTTGTTCGACCACTGGATGTTGCCCTCCTTCCCACTCAGGGGAACTGCGATCAGGGGGCTGCTCCCGTCCTGGTGTGCACTGGCTCCTCTGCCTGGAGGGGGGCACTTTTCTGCCCCCAAGAGAGTCACAGCAGGAGCACTGGTGGCCTTGTGTGCGTCATTTGAGAGGGACAGCTGCAGCTCAACCACAGTACCTGGCCTTTCTTCCTCGTCTGTCACGATCACTTTGGGCGTGCCTATCACTTTAGGAGGAATTCTGTGGCTTTGTGTGGTCTCTTGTTTTGTTTCAGAAAAGTGTGTGTTGCTTTCTGCTGCTCCGTGGTGAGTCCCACTGTAAATCTCTGTGATGCATAAATCTCCATGGGGTATCTCTTGTGTTGTGTTCATTTGCAGTGTGGTGCTCTCCCTATAGTCCTCAATTTTTATGTTCTCGTGCTTCCCATTTTCTCTTTCAGCATTCAAGGTTTCATTTATTCCACTGGAGGATCTGCACATACATAAACAATTCAAGAAATTAAGCTGCTGTAAGCACAGCCATTGTAAATAGAGTTACAAAAGCAATTTCTGCACGGTATTTCACCACCCTAATTAATTGTGGCACCTTCTAGCAGGTCCAATTAAATAGAAGAATTTTCCCAGAGTGTAGAGGTTTTAAACAGAAGCATCTTTGCATCTTTCAAAATTCTTCAACTCAGCAGTCCAGTAAGAGGGAAATTACATGACACTGGTAGAACTATGACCCTATTACTAACCTGACGTGGAATTGTATCATTCTTAACATCAGTGTGCTTTCACAGACATTTCTGTTATAGGGTTTCCAGAGAAATGCTGCTGAGACTTTTGAGACAATACTGTTTTCATATGTCCATGAGAAAATTAACTTTGCATGACACCAGAGGAGTGGTGAATTTTTGGCTCTGCAGCCACTACTGCAACTGTTTTAGGCACCATCCCTACATGTGGTTCCTGTCCCAAATCATTCACTCTCTAAGGAATAGAGAAGTACTGGATAAGGATCAGAGGGAAAGAAATGAATATTTGAAATACATGTTCAAAGAATTCCTGTGAGGATCATCATCCTTATATATCATGGATTAATTGAAATATTCTGGGCCTATTCCAATGATCCAGCATAAATGGGTAGTGAACCTACACAGTATTTCCTACTTGTTTAAAAAGATTGTATTTCTAACTGGAAAATGTCATTCTTACTTGTGAAACCTACAATATACGTCAGTGTAGCTCCTTTTTCTAAAATATGAATTCCTCTGGCCCAGTTAAGCTGATTTACTGCTGTTAGGACTCTTGGTATACTCTTTAGCTCCTTCTTTCAGTACTCTGGACCATACTGACTACTATTAATTTGATGAGAAACCTTCTCTGTACAGCAAAGTTATTAAGAGTTTCTATCTGCTAGAAGGTAGCAAAGCACTTTTTCAAATGAGGGAAGTGGTAGTGTCCCCAGTGAAGTACTAATATCAAGTACTATGGAGATTTTTGAAATCAAAAGCAGCCCTGGCTATTCTGAAACTTTGGAACCCCCTAGAAATAAAGGTTGGAAGAAGCAGCAGAAGGAATAAATCTGTCAGAGTGCTGAAGAAACTTCAATACCACTTGCTTTTTAGGCATGCAGCTAACTGCTTGTGGCAGTCTGGGTCTGCCTCAAAGAGCACGAAATGTGTAACTTCCATTTCACCACATATGGGGCTGGTAAAGGTCAGACACATTTCAATTTAGGGAGCTCCTTTTGAGTGCTGCTGGATCCCATCGGGTGATGCTGTTTGGATGATCAATTGTACTGCTCCCGAGCACAGATAAATTACAGAAATCTGTAAACATTGCCTTGTAAGATATGGACTGGGGGCTGGGCCAGCTAAACGTTAGCCTTTATTGGTAGTTGAATGATTGTGTGTATGTGTGGGAGAGAAAGATTTCCACCTTAAAAGGCCCTTGCTACGTATGGATATACTTCTACTCTATATAGACATAACTGGGTATCCTCTGTCAGAATGCAGAATATGGGCTATGATTTCTTTTTTTGTCATTTCTGATTCTCTTTTGTCAAATTCTTGCTTCTGTTTCAGGCCTTTCCAGCTCACTGCAGGCACAGCAGCCCTGGTGTAATTCCAGGAAGGAAGCAGAACTCCTGGAGTCAGCAGGGCAGGCTTTGTGCAGGCTCATGCTTGACTCCCTACATGGTGCATTTCATGTCGGCATGCACTGAGCACTCCCTTCTTCCCCCCAGAGATGTTCTCTCCAGACTCAGCAGCAGCCCAGGAGCTGCTAACGCTGATGTGAGAAGGGCAGCCTGGCGTTTCTGTCGCCTCTCTCCATGTTTCCCGGATCCATCTGCTCAGGGTTTGCCGGGAAGGTCGGAGAGATGCTCCCCCGCACGGCATCTGGGAGTGCCCGCCCTGCAGGGTGTCGCTTTCCTCTCATCCTGTAAACCGAGCATTTTCTGGCCACTGATGCTGCTCACTCACTGTGGCTTACACGGCATTGGGAAAACTTTTGGTTGACATCAAAGGCCAAGTAGCACTTTAAAAACTACTTTAAAAGACCAGTTTTCCTCCCGGCAAGATTTGTAAGAGCAGATTTAGGTCAATAATTAATGACTGTGAAAATCGTATCCTTCATGCAAAAAGTTCAGGGACAGCCAGGAGCTTTCCAATGGGAAATATTCTTCCCTGCTAACAAAAGATACTTAGATGTAAAGATCACCAGTGGAGTATCACTTAAGATACTCTTTCCTCAGGCTTTCCAGCATTTTCTTGAGGTGTCTGCTAACAAGTGGCTACTCAGAAAAGGAAGGATTTGCTTCTCATTGCTCTAAAGGATGCTAAGACACTTCCTGAGAAATCCTTCAGGGGGTAGTGCTGAGAGGGATGGTACCCACAAACGACGTGGGAGGGGAAGAGAAGTGTTTCTGTCCATTCTCCCATACCTGGGAAGATACAGGCAGCAGGGGCTGAAATTTGGGAGAGATGAGCTGATGAGAAGAAATTTGAAGATTCTCACAGTAAATTTCTTTAGAACATTTTAGAACTCACTTTCGGGGTGTTGAGCAAGTGCAATTTTCCTAAAATTTCTGACGTTTTTATTCCATGAAACACTGAAGTATGTGATATAAACACTCTGTTTTTTTGGTTCTGATTTTCAGGGCATGCCTTGCTGTTCACCATGCATTTGAGCAGGGGCAATGGAGAGTCCCTTTCAGCTGCAGCATCCTGTGGCCTTCAGACAACTGAAATATCAATTATGGAACAGCAACAGGCAGGAGTCAAAGTATGTGGAGCTATTTCTATGGCTGAAGAGAAGACAGCTGCTCAGCCACAAATACCATTCTTACAAGTGCAGTTCCAATAGCCACGTTATGCATTAAAGACAGAAGAATGCAGCTATCACATGAGGAACACTCAGCTGGTCCCCTGCTGAACCAGGAGCAGGAGCTGGGCACTGTAGGGGAGGTAAGCTCTAATCCTCAGCTACCAATGTCCCCCTGATCCTGTCACACTGACCCATTACTCAGCCCCAGACAACATGCACAGGCAGGCCATGCAAAATGTCTGTTATAAATAAAATGAGCACTCCTTGAGAGCATCTAGTTTAGAAGGCAGACTGTCACTTTGAACTGCTAGGCACTTGAGGAAAGCTCCTTTGTGCAGGTTGCAGGAACCACGAGGAATTTCACATGCTGTGTAGGCATCCCTGGTAGCCAGAGACAAGTGCCTGTTGTCAGCCTTTCCAGGGACACTGCTCTGGTAGCTGTCATGATGAGTCCCAGTCCTTTCCTGGTCCTGCCTGGGAGAGGGAGCTGCAGTAGCTCTAGGGGGAACCTTAAGTCCTTACAAGGAGTGTGGGAGTTTCAAGACTTTTCTTCCTCTTCTTACCCCCACTGAAGGCAATTCAGAGTTCATCCTGTCTGAATTCACAGTCTGGGGAGAATGTGCTTTACTGGAGGTGGCTCTGAACTCAGGTTGCCTTTATTACACTGATGGTAATTACAGAGCATTGGAACAGATTGATGTGCAGTGAGCAGTAATGCTGGCTGCTTGCAAGTTTGCATGAAGCTTCTCTGCCCTAAGAAACTTAAAGCACTTTTGAAGAAAACTGAAATTCCCTCTCACTATTTTACCAAGGCAGAAACTGAGACCCAGAGAGCTGTGACTTCCCCCATCTCATCTAGTGAGGTGATAACAGATACAGAAATAGAATTCATGACTTCCAGACCCTCTCTTCCTCCTGACCACTAACACATTTTGCCACCCAAGAAGACCATTTGCCATGTCATCATCAAGGCATATCTGGGTAACACAGTTTCTCCATCTATGCAGCCTTTGTTCTTTGTAAGCCTCACTTCCCTATCTGTGGGGAATAACAACACTTCACTGCTTCAAAGGGCTGCAGAGAATAACTGAACTCAAGGCTCTGCAGTATGCATATATGGTATGGTAGTGGACACTTTGCAAGCATTAATACTTGTATTTGGAGACTGTGCTATTAATTCTTTGCCTGACTGCTGCTATTCACATTAAAAACATTAATTCCTTCAGCTCAAATTCTCTGTCTTCCTTTTCCATCCAAGAAGAGTTACAGACATTAACAACAGGACTATCAGAACCTCTCGGTATATGATTCACTGAATTGCACCAGAGCATCCTGAGCATTCCTGTACCTCTTGATAAGCATCTGCAGGACGTCAGTCAGGCTTTCCATCAGGACAATGACTTCAGCATAGGTTAAGTCTCCACAAGGCTTGCCATTGATAGACACCACCTCATCCCCCTCACACAGTCCAGCCTTGGCTGCTTTGCTTTTGCTGCGAACCTAAAATGAGGCAAAAACAAATTCCAAATTGCACAATTAGTGTTCATTTGAAAACAGCAACAACCATGTCCTCAGCATTTGTAAAAGGATCAATAATCTTGAACATAAACAAATTTACAGTAACACAAATTAATAACTTGTCTCAGTTGAGGTTAATATTATTCTGGCCAATAATAATATAAAAACTTCTGCTTTACTGAACTGGTGAGGTAAGTGTCAAACAGGCTGGATTAATTCTTTTAAAACTGGGAGACATGGAAGTTTGGGACAGACAACAATCAATTGATCACAGTTTAGCAGAGCTGCAAAAAGCCCCTCATTAGTTTCTCTGAAAATGAAGACTCAGAGTAAGAGCTGAAATCTGCACTGAGATTGTGAAAGAAGAGTGTGTGAATTCAAGGCTCTCTGGGCAGAGCATCAATATCTACATGCTGGTCACTTTTCCTTAGATGCCCAGCTGTAGTTTTAGTCTCTGAACTACAGACATCCACATCCCTGGAGATCCTAAATCCGTGTTTAGTCATTTGAGTAAGTGCCCTGATTTATTGAAGCACGCCTGTTATGGTCTAAACTCCCCTGTTAAGTTCTCATTCAAGAATCCTGTGCAGCTCAGTTTTTGCAGTTTCATCCCTTTTTCCACGGCAGTGTGTGTAACTTATCACAGTCTTTGCATAACAAAACCCAGACAGCTCTAATACCACTCAAGGTATGCCTACAGTTGATGGCTATTTTTGAAGTACATATTTGGCAGAGTGTGTTATATTAACCAGGATTCTTGTACCAGTCTATTTTAGAATTACAGACACACATAAAAGGGCTGGCCTTGCGCTCTTTGATCTCAATTTCTACCTGTTGGTGTGAGTTCCTTGGCCTTATACCATATCCAGCTGTTGATTCAGTGTTACCCTTGTTAATTCTCATAGTGTTCTGAAAATTTTTAGAGAAGTAGCACTTCCATTACACTCACAGTAGCAGAGTCAGTCCCTACTGACTTTAGGGAAGCTACTTCTGATATACTCTGGATCTGCCCTGCAGACTCATGGAATTGTCCCAGATTTTCTGTTAAGCCACTGAGCTGGTACGTAAGATGCATTTCAGAATGGAAATCCTTGGAGTCAGGATGATGTGGGGCACAGCAGTAAGACTGCACATTTTTCTGTGGCAGGGTCACCATATCTATCTCTGCTGTTTCAATTTACACATTCCCATTTGTCACATTATGGCTTTTGGAGCAGTGAAGGAACAGAAGCCTCCTGCATACAGAAGCCAGTTTCTACCTTGCAGAGTTAACATTTACAAATATGGAGTGGTATGCCGCTCTGTTTATCTCCCCTTGGACAAGAGCATAAACATCCTTGTGCCTTGGGAAGAAGTGACACTTTAGAAAGTGTTTAGAGGGTTTTGCTTCATATAAGAGCTAGTATTTGAGGTTTAGTTACTGTCTTTTTTTAAATAGGATGGTATGCTATTAAAATTTTACAAGACATCTTTGGCCTGAATGTAAATATTTCATGTAGATGCCATGAAGAATTTTGAGTGACCCTTTTTCAGAAAATCTGTAAACATCCATTATAGAAACCTGTGAACTCTGAAACAGCATAATGTGATGCCTAGATTGTGAGAAGAATTATCTTTATTTAGTGTTTGAGGGACTCCTTGGTAGCATTCAAAAGAAAAGAAAACAGACACAAAGTTCTTGAAAGGTTCTCTCAGTCCATTTTGCTGCCTTGTGAATTGTTGAGAGATCACAATTCTGAGATATTTGAAACTTCATTCAAAAACACCCTCCCAAATTTGAACAGTGTCTATATAAAATCACCTCAATATTAACATTTTTTTGGTGTTTCTGTTGGGGTAATAAAAGGGAAGAGAGAGCACTCAGAAGAAAATAGGCAAGGGCAGATTGTGTGGTAAATTATAGCAGGTTGCTGCTGGAATAGAATATCCCATCATCATTTGTGTTATTTCAGCCTCAGCATAACACCCACTTACTCAACAATATGTAGCCTGCTTTTCCAGGCAAGCTGTAATTGTTTCTGGCTTTGTTTATTTGTTTTCACTGGAAACCCACAAAAATGAATAAATAATTTACTCATGTAAACTGAAACTCTTCAGATTTCTGGGAAAAATAATAAATAAAAATAAATAAATAATAACGAAAAAAGACCCACCCAGAACAACAATAATAAAATTCCAAGAAAATTTGTGGAAAGAAAGATGTGCCTGCTAAAATATGTTCAGTGGACAGTTCTCTCTTGAAGTTTTGGCAGAAAGCCTTTGAGGAGCCCCCTGGGAAACAAAAGCTGCTTTTGTTAGCAGAAATGCAACTTGGTCACAAAGGGGACAGTAAGAAACCTTTATCCAATTCTTGGGAGCTTAAAACAAGGCATATTTGGGTGTAAAGCAGGAGAGATTCGTACAAAACCAGTGTTTGCTCTTTCCTCCTAGTGCAGCCCTGGCTTTCTCAGGTACTTATTTTTCCTATGCACTTTGAATTGAAGCTTTTCTTGGGAAGAAAAAGTGTGTTTTCCCATAATTTTTTTTGAAGGGGATCAGTGTTATCTGAGCACCCCAGGGGATCCAGGACCCCCTGGCACCAGTTCAGAGGCAGCAGGACCTGGGGGCTGTCCAGAGGCTGCTCAGGAGGGTCTGTGAAGACTTCAGGTGGAAACTGTGAGTGAGCAAGGTCTGGGTGCTGTGCTGGCCTGTGAGAGATCATCTCCCAAAGACAGAGAAATTAGCTTCCAAAAATGTTATCCCAACGAAGCTAAAAAGTTGGAATAGGTGCACCTGTTACTTGTTGTGGCTGCAAGTGGATGCTCAGACAACAACTGGGCCTCAGCTGACCAGCTGATGATTTTGGGTGCATGTCTGAGCCCTGTAATAAGCAGATCAGAGTTGAGGTATGTTGAACCTGTTAACAAGGTCGATGAGTTGTAGTTTAAAGTGAGGCAAATGGACTTGAGGACGCTCTGCAGTCCAGGTTCTCTAATGGCACAATGAAGAGTCTTTAGGCTGTTTCATTATGTTGGTTTTACCAGTGATTTTTGGTAAGGATGATGTGTATCTTAATCTAGTCCTGGAGTTCAGCTGAATTCTGGAGCTAGCATACAAACTTTTATCTGGGACACATGTCTAAGTGCTGTGCATCAGCCTGACTGAGCAACCAATCTGAGGAAATGAGCAATATGACCAGTCCATTTAGCCTAAAATTGTCTCTAATAAAATAAGACTTATGTGGCTTTAAAATATACATATATTCACACAGCAAAATTCTGAATTTAAAGCAAACTTTCCAAAACCATGAGTTACTTTCAGTACTATTTACTCATCCTTTTTCAGTTTGCCAGCAGCTTTTAAACAGCAGAACAGGAAATACTGCCACAAGATATAATGGAAATATCCTTCCCTGGCTCACACAGACAGAGCAGTTTCTTCCATTGTGGGATCACCTCTGAAAGAACCTCTTCAGCTGAGTCCCCTGTCTGATTCCTGAAGCCTCCTTTGAGCTGCTGCTGCCCCTCAAGGTTGAAGCTGGCTCCTGGAACCTTATTTACATGTGTGTCCTCAGAGCTAGGTTTGGGTCTTTGGTCTCTGGCCTTGTGTTTTGCTCTGATGAAATATGTTGCCCAAAATAGTAAGGCTCACTGGGCAAGGACTTCTTGTCCATCCTCATTATTGTTTACCACTTTAGTTAAGAAAACTGCAAACTTTACCAGCAGTGACTTTGTGTTTTCTTTTAAACTGGTGATCATGGCCTTTGATTACTGTTATGCCCTTACTGAATAATGATTCCCCAGATTAGTGGTACTTTCTCAGACCCAACAACTACCCAGCTTTTAAAGCAGTAACTTTTACTACAGTAGCAAACTGTGCCCTTTGATGTCTTCTTGTTATCAGTAATGCAGAAATGTGTTTAAGAAATTTCTGTTAAACAGCCTTTTAAAAGTAATCATTAACCTAAATCTTGGGATTAGTACCCTTACTCTGTAGAACTAATTAACTATTAATTGAGTGACATCATTTAAATGTGCCTTGTGTTGAGGTTTTTCAGTTTTTCTGTTGTCTTGCCAGAGATGTGAAATGGTAAAGAAGCAGAGGAAACAGGTGTCAGTATGCAGGAGAGTGGGGCTGGAGAGATGCTGCTTCCTCTTTTGATGTTCATACTAATATTAAAGAAGTAAGTGGTTGATGCACTCCTTTCACAAGTAATATTTTCTCTAAAATAATATAATAAATAAAGAAAAAAGACAGGAGAAGTGATCAGAAATCTTAAGTAATTAAAGAAAGTAGTATTTTGCTTGCTGACAGTGACAGATAGTACTACACGTGAAAGTACACAAAGTATAGTGGAACTCAGCTTTTGCCACTTCACTAAGTACAAATTAGTATTATAACAATTAAAGGCCTGCTAATTGCTGCAATAAATTTATCTGGTCAACATGTTTTTCTTAAATATGTTTTAGGCCAACATAAATAAATTAATGTATTCACTACTTAGTTTAATTTTGTCGGACACTGGCTCATACTTTCCAGAAGTTATTTTTCCTCATTAATTGATTAGCTAAATGTTAATCATGAAGTTCAGGATCAGGGAATCAAAGATCCCTGTAGATAGTATTTAAAAAAATCCTAAAACTGACCAAAAAAGCCACTTCTATTGTAAACACTACAGCAAAGGCAGTGGCTGGCAAAGGTATTTAAATATATTTTAAAGTTTTCTGCCACTCTAATAACATGAACAACGTGCTTTGCTCTGAGCACGAAGCAGAAACACTTGGAGGTACAGTTGTTGGTGTATTAGCAGTTTGACTTGTCTGCAGTTAGGCAATTAAAAATGAAGTTACAAATCAAATTAATTCAGCCCTAGTTTTTAAATAAGGCTCTAGGGCCTTGTTTGGCAATGGCTGTGCTTGCAGGACAGAAAAGGAACCTTCAGTTAGTGAGCTTTTGGGGGGTTAGATATGAAGGACTGTACAGTAAGTTAAGCCTACCTCCTAATGTGCTTGGGTTTTTTAGGGATCTCTGTAGATCCTTTAAATAGCTCAGAGGCTCCAGGCTGGTAAACATTGCTATTGCTAAATCAGAGGGGGTGATGAAGGGACAAGCTCACTTCTCCTTGTTTTCTCTATGCTTTCTGAGGGGGTTTAAGTCAGAGAACATCTGAACATATTTCTGCCTTAACACTTTCTTCCCCATCCCCAAGCACTGCCATCACAACTTAGTGTGGGCAGTAAAAATAATGAGTCTTAAGGAAAAAAAGTGTCTGTAAATGAGGAAAACTGGAAGACCTTTGTGTTCTTAATTTTCTCTTTTAATGTGTATATAAAGAGAAAATAGTTGTCAGTAGACAGATAGCAATGAGCAGAGAGGAAAGAATCATCAGATCTTCAGGAAGGGAATTTAAGCCACTTGCAGATTTAACTGATTAATGATAGCAGAGCTGAGGAGTTCCTTGAGAGGTTTTAAAGGGCATATAATTAGGAAATATTCTGGCCTAGAACTCCTGTTTGGGCTTTGTATCCACATAAATTCATTGGAAATACCAAGTTCTGGTCTAAACTGAAGGCAGGACGGGGCTTAAGCTTATGGATTGCATTTTGAGCAAGATGGGTGAAATGCTGTTGAGGTAACAGTGTCATTGACTGGAGCTGGAGTGGGATGATTTACCTGGGTGAATATACTCTCTATACAGACTCCATGATGGCTACATGCATTTTACTCTTATAAAGGGCCTCTTTAGAGCTGGCATACCAAATTTTAGTCTGCTTTCCTTAGCCATGCCTGGACTTGAGCACGAGTCTGCTGGGTGATGTGGCTGGAGCTATTTGCATCTTGCTGCCTGGAGGTGACTTTGCATCAAGCTGATTCCAGTTCTCATCCTCTCTGGGCTGAATTTCTCTACCAGGTAAGCTACTTTCTTTCAGAATCAGTCAGGGTAAAAGCCACAATGTAAAAGCTTCAGACAGGGCAAATTAATGGGGATTGTGGGATCCAGTCTCTCCCTAGCTCCTCTGAATGTATGGGAATGCAATGAGGAGCCTTGCCCCAGAGCTAAAGCTCAACTGCTGTGACTTTAGCTACTCTAAATACAGATAATATGAATAGAGATAGTATGAGTATAAAATAAATTTCTGTATTTTACCTTGAAGTCTCTGTGAACCCACCTTTGGGATTTGTATGCAGGATTTACACAGGAAGACTAACAGCAAATGCCTGTTAATTAACTGGGTTAAACAAAGATGCTTCTAAGTTATCTCCCAAATGGTTTTCCTGAGAGGAAGCTTTGAATGAAGTATCTTTGGCTTGTAAGGTAAGCACAGAATATTTCCTCTCACCAAATTCTTCCCAGTAGCAGGATAATGATATTGGGAATTGGGCATTTCAGTCCACCCTTTTCTCCTTCTGGTCTTAAGGGAAACCTCCTAGAGACATTCACTTTCATGTTGTCTGTAAAGGTAATTATCTTTCTAAATGGGTTATGAGACAAAATAACATTAAAGACATCAAAGAAGGAAATAGTTAGTATGTCCAGGCACAGTTTTATTACTAAATGTTCAAAAAGTCTTTCCAGAAGGCGAGGTAGGATATAACTCTTTGAATGCACAGGAGTGCTGCCACTGATTATCACTAAGATCATCACTGGAAAAACCGAGCAATGGTGTAATATTATAGTAGCTTATGGCAACACAGGAGATTTAGGATGCCAAGCCACATAAAATAAAGGTACTTTTAAACTTTAAAGTCAGTGGATCCCATTGCAAAGGTTCTGTTTTTACTTAGCAACTCACAGCTAAAGCAGTTCTTTAATCATGGTTTGCTCATGTAAAAGTTCATGGGACGCTTTTGCAGAGGGGAGATGGCACCAGGCAGTTCTTGGTTTACTTTTGGATTAACTCTGTCTCCAGTTCTGCTGCACTGTACATGTGAAATCCCACTTCTTGATCCTGGAGCACTTGGGTGACTGTTATCTCCTCCTTCCCACAGTGTCAGAAGTACTCACATAAAGGTTCATGAAGTACTCACATGAAGTTCTCTGCAGTGTTTATTTGACAAATGCAGTTCGGTAGAACTTCTTGCACATTCTCTCGTGGGAGGGTTGCAGAACCTGTTTGGCCATTTATATATTGACAGAGCACTTGTGCCATTTGGACCCAGAGAGCAGACTGATCTCAGTGAAAAGAAAAGCCTGCTCAAATTCCCAAAAGCCTTGCCTAATGTACTGGTGTATCATCTTACTGGCGGTTGCCTTTTTCTGGCAGAGATCCAAAGTTAGCAGCTGAAGAAGGATGAGATAATGACCTCTGAAATATTGATCTGGTATGCTGGCGACGCAGCACATTTCCCAACAGTGATCTTGGGTGTACAGAACTTAAAGTCTGCTATTGATTTTGCACAACAGATCCAGTGCACAGCCTTTCTTGGAGTGTACTATTACATACTTGTAGCTGATGTGTCGAAACTAAAATGTTGTGTTGATTTGCCTTTTTACAGTGAATTTTTGCCATGGGGAAACTTGTGACAAGGAGAGGAATGATGCCTTTGCTTTTCACTTGGGTAGCTGTGCACTGTCTGCTCTATTTCCAGTCCTCTTTTCTTCTTGCACTGCTTGAGCAGTGACTGGCTCTGTGCTTCCTGCCTTATTTTAAGTCCTAACCAACTTTGATCTCTCCATGAACACTGTAGTTATGTTTTAATTTCTTCCTTCCCACTGCTCCCTGTGCAGAGAGATAATTGAATTGTCAGTGCATCTTTGGGATTAAGAAAATAACGCACTTTTACTGAGTGCTTTGGTATGAAGGTAGAATCAAAAGTCTTTAACTGCAGCATACCCTGTGTCCTGGAGACTAGAATTTCTATAATGATGTGGTTAAGGGAGAATAACTAGAGATCTAAAATGTCTTTATCTGCTATTGAACAGTTGGAAGCAACAAGTGCTACAATAGACATTTCTTGTGATAAGCATATCCACTGGCTAATCTGGGGCTGAGTTCTTGTCACTGGTGAGTAGAGGAACTGCAATATGCTTGCAGTATCCAAGACCATGCACTGGGTGTTTCCAGTAGGACAAGGGACACCTTTCTTATACCAAAATTGCACAGGTAAATGGAAGGTAGAAAGCAAAACCTGCTGCCTGAAAGTATTACCTGCTGGTGGTGCTAAGAGAACGATGGTATATAATATATTCACACTGTTACAAAGAGAACATTTCTAGCCTGGACTTGTGGCTGCTGGGAGAAAACAGCAAAGGTATGTGAGAAGTAACTGAACCCTTCAGTTTCTTTAAAAAGAAAGAAAGAAAGAAAGAAATTAATTTGTTGGAGGTCTTTGTGCTTTCCCCAGTTCAGTCCAAAGCATGTTTGTGTAATTTGATGCTTTGACTTGTGACCTGCCTTTCAGATTAAGCAACATTTGGGGGAGGACACAGGGGGCGTGAGGGTTTTTTGGGGGTAGGAGTAGGGGGGGTGACTGGCTCCTTAGTGACACACAGCCTATAAATCCATCCTGCTGGGAGGCAAATGAGACATGAGTTTACTGGTGTGCACTTTGTCAAATCCTCTAATTCCTGGCTTCATATCCTGTATCAATTACTCTGTTCTGTGTTGCTGCCCTGTCTCATTTTCACTCCACTGGTCACCTGACCAAATTCTCTTGATGCAGGGGGCATGAGGAGCAGGCAGAGAAGGAAAGACAGGAGGGTTCTCATTACAAATCTGGATTTGAGACAACACATTTAATCCTTAAAGCAAAACTACTCCAGTGACAGCTAAAATGTTCAGTCTCCCCAGTCTATTCCCCGAAATGGTATTGTTTATTACAATCCCTTACCATTATGTCATGAGCTTGCAAATACATGAGCATGGCATATGATCATCCTCTCAAAAGGAATAGCAAAGGCAGCAAGAAGGAACAAATGCCGTCTTACAGGTTTCTGTTTCAGCCAGGGCTGGAGCTATCACTGTCAAATGATGTCAAGGTTATCCTGAAATGAGTGCCCAGTGATGTATTTCTTGCTACTTGCCTCACTGCTGAGGCAGCAATTCAGTCAACACCAGCAGGATCATGCAGAGGTAACTGGAAGCTCTGCCTTGCTCCCAGTGGAGAAAGCAGTGGCTCTGTGTTTATTGTGGGAGTTTTCTGTGTGTACAAAGCTCAGCACAACTGGGCCAGATCTCAGATTATGGGGTAGGGGGGCTTTGCTGGCTGTATTAGCACACGAGAGACACTGGGCAAAGGAACCAAATAAAGACAGCATGTAGATAGTATGCGTTAAGCAGTTATTGTGTTATGCACAAGCAAAATGCCCAGTGCCAAACAATCTTCACAGGAGAGCACAGTGTTCCGAGTCATTGGAGAAGTATGAATCGAACAGTGACCCAAACTCAGCTGAGAGCTCCATACAGGGCTGTGTTCCAGCTCCCAGTGCTTGTGGTCATCTTTACCGGGAGTGTTCAACTAAATAAAACTTAGGATTAAACTAAGGAAAATGGTCCTCTGTGAAAGCTGCTAATTTATTTACCAGGCTTTCACATGAAACTCCACCATGTTGTTCAATCTTGAATCTATTCTTTTAACTTCTCAAAATAAGTCAGCTAGATTCAAGCTTCCCTACTTCCCAGGAAAGTTCTTACTGACAAATTTCAAAACTGCCTGTTTCACTGAATTTTCACTCTTCCTTGACATTTCTCTAATTGCTCAATTCTTCATATCTCAGACAGGTGGTGTACAGATTGATACTGACTGGCAGCTTTAGCAAGAAATAGAGTTTCAGACAAGTCTCCCAAGAGTCACAATTTTTAAAAAACACTCATAGAAAGCATGCAGAATCAATTACCAATCTTTTAATTTCCTTAGCATCCCTCGTGCTTAGGGTGTAATGTTTTGAAACAACCTTTTAAAACTGAGGCAGTCTCAGGCCAGCCCTGGTGTTTAGGAGGCAAAGCTCTGCCAAAGCTGGTGAATGTTCTGTGAGTGCCAACACGTAGGTTCATGTGAAGGCCTTCCAGTGTTGGCTGGCTGCTGTCCTGGACAGCTCCTGTTTTGTGACTCATCAGGAAATTTGGATGTTCATCAGCCTCACCTCTCCCTGGTGACTCAAATGCAGCTGGCCAGGAAAGGAGCAATGATGACTGTGAGAGTGGGTGTACACCAGGGAGATCCAAGCCTGCCAGGGAGGTCAGTGACCTACTTCTCCCAGAAGAGGAGACAAGATTCCTGTACTTGTGCTGGAAGCCCTAATGATGGGGGAAATGGAGGCTGGAGACTCCTGAGAGATGTTTCCAAAACCTCCAGGGAATTAAGAGACCAAAGTATTCTGTCTGTGGGCTTTCTCACCTGCCTGGGCAACAATGGACAAGTTTTCTAACCTGTGCTTTTAACCAAAAAATTAAAGCCTATAATCTGTCATGAAGATTTCCTTATCTCAGTCTCAGTTTTTAAAGAATCTATCCAGAATTTGCCTAGTTTTAATTTTATCTGTTTTATCAAGCTCTAAAATGGCCACAGACTGATTGATGCGAACCATCACAAGAATTCATCTTTTTTTCCCCCAGTGGCTTAATCTGAATGGCTTTAACCAAAAATAATTATAAACAGAAATTAGTATCTCTACTGAAAAGATCACTTTGTCACTCTGTTAATTCTTTCTTGTGAAGGCAACGCTTCAACACGTGACAATTGTGCAGGTTTCATTAAATTGACATTAAGATTTGTATTCATGATCTGCCTTTCAGGTCTTAAATAAAATCCTGTGTAAATCCCATGTGGGAACAACCAGACTGAAAACAAAATATCTTACAAGTGGAGCATGAGACTTGTCCTGGAGCTGAAGGCTGAATGAAGAATGAATCTTTCCCAGGGTAGGCTAGACTCATATCCCCATCTCCTCATTCAGGTTTTAAGATCAGTACTCACATTGCATAATTTGGAAATATCAGCACTTTCAAATTCATATTAAATATGCTGCCAGGGGAATATTGGAGTTCTGGAAGAAGAACTATTTTGGCATGGTGAATGGACAGTAGTAGTCAGAACACTGAGGAAATGCTGTTTTACTCCAATGGTAACTGTGGAAGCTGAGCCAGAGTTCTGGAGCCCACATCAATAGTTCAGCTGTGGCTGTTGTCCTTGCACATTTGTGTCTGAGGCCAGTCTGACACAGAGGTGCTGAGCTCTGTTTAATGCTCCTGGACTTGGTGCTCCCAGGAATTAGACCTCCTGTTCTTACAGTCTCCAATTCCAGCATGCTGGCAAAGTTGGCTTGTTTAGTCCCTGACTTCAGTAAGAGCAATTATCAGTATCTTCAAAAGCTGGATGGAGAGGATTTGTGTTCCCCCTGCCCTTTCCAAGAGGAATGTCTGCCTGAGAACTGGAAAAAACTGCTACTCTGATGTGTGAGATTTCTGTTTGTTTGTTTTCGTCTCTCCTGTTGTCCTCAGTGCAAGTGTTGGGCTTAACTCAGGATATCATGCCCAGCCAGGCAGTCTGGGAAAAGCTGGCACTCATGTCTGGGGGTGAGGGATGAAAAGAGAGAGTGTTATATCTGCAGAGCTGTAAATCCAGCACCTTTTGCCAGTGTTGCATCTTTTTTTATTCTTGCTTCTAAGAAGGCCTTGCTGCAACAACACTGGCTGCAAACAAAACCTTGTTTGCTCTAAGTTCATGACAGGACAGGTTGTGCATTTTGAACATTTGTGGGACACTCATGGAAAGCGCGCTTTCCAAAAGCTTCAGCTTGAAATGCAACAGTTTCCTTGCTGCCTGGAGCTTCAATGTCAAAGTGATTTCTATTTTTAGAGAGAGATTCTACTCAAAGAACTATATAAGGCTCTTCTGGGGAGACCATTACTTTTTTATTACAGATGAGAGTATTTGTTACTCAATTGGGAAGAAAAATTCTGTATAAAATATATATTTATATACTCAATATTTGTTTTTCAATATTCTAATTTCTCTCAGCTTCTTGAAACAAGTGCTTTAGCCATTAAAAATGTCAGGCAAGGCTCTTGATCTGAAGTGATGATGCAAGAGGGAAGAGAGAGTTCCCAGCAGAGTTTGATGCCAGAAGACAACTTGCTATGCTGACATGTGACAAAACAAGAGAAAACCCCACAAATAATCATAGTCTCCTTTAAGGGGAAACTAAGCAAAGCTTGATGTTACAGTTTCAGAATTTACAGGTACAGATTTATTAGTTATCCTGGGTACGGAGTGCACCTAAACCGAATGGGTGCTGCAGCAAAGCCACCAGAGACAGTGGTCAGGCTCTGAATAGTAATCACAGTGAATGGCAGGAAAATGGAAGAGTATCTGAACTTCTGGCTTTGCTGGGGACCACCTTCTGAAGCCTGATTTTTGGTCACAAAGTCATCCAGGAAACACCTCACTCCATTACCCTTCATCTCTGGGTTTGTGTTAATAGACAGGAAAAAGATTTGTATAGAACTGGATGAACTTGTGTTCTCAGTTAACGTTCTCAATGTGATTTCTCCTGCAGTTTGGAGAATTGTTGGGTTTCTGGTCAGGTTGGACTTTCAGAGGCAGCCCAGGTAAAATTGGTTGTAGCAGCTGTTGCCAATGTTAGAACTGAGGCTTGGTGTGCTTGGTTTTGCTTAAGTAAGGACTAAATGAGGTAACAGACCTAAATTAAGGACACTGGGTCCACTTCTGTAGTCCAACACAGCTCCTGTGATAAATTCTGAATTAGGGATGGGGCAGAGATGATTCTGGGTGTGATAAATTAGGAATTAGGGATGGGACTGAAATTATTCTGGTCTTAACTTGCCTGGGGTTTCTATTTCTGTTTTTATATTGTCTGGCTAGCTGCGACATAACCTCTTTGGCTTCAGGGGAATAAAATGGGCACAGCTACACTGAATGAGGGGTGAAAAAATGCACAGCAGCTGGAAGTGATGTGTGCATTCCAGTAAGACAAGGAAGGGCAGTGGCTGGGTTGTGCAGAGGGTAAGACAGGGCAGAGGAGCTGGAGCCAGGAACAAATAACATCCCTACTTTGACATTTGTTATTCAGAAGAAATATAATTAATTATTGGCGTTTAGAAACACAGGGCATACTGATGCTGGCTTATTTTTATGAGGAGCAGCTGAGGTGTATTGGGGCACACGGGGAACCTTCACAGAGTTATTGGTGAAACCAGATTTATTGCTAACAGGGTGAGAGTCTGGGGCAGGGCAGGATCCGTCGGCTGTCCCGGCTGTCCCTTGTTGTGCTGGAGTTTAGGGGCTGCACTGAGGGAAGGACTGAGGGGAGGCACTGAGGGAAGGCACTGAGGGGAGGACTGAGGGGAGGTCTGAGGGAAGGCACTGAGGGAAGGACTGAGGGAAGGCACTGAGGGAAGGACGGAGGGAAGGCACTGAGGGAAGGACTGAGGGAAGGCACTGAGGGAAGGACTGAGGGGAGGTCTGAGGGAAGGACTGAGGGGAGGTCTGAGGGAAGGACTGAGGGGAGGTCTGAGGGATTTGGCGTGGCTGGAGCCGGCCCCGCTTCCCGCGCTTTTCGCGGTCCTGCACTGCCCCCTGGCGGCGAGCGCTGAGGGCCACCCCGCCGCCAGGGAATTGCAGGAATTGCGAGGAGTTATTCCTGAAAAAAACCTGAGGAGTGCGGCCAGAACCCCGCTACGCCCTTCTGCTAAAGGCCTTGTGCATTGTGCTGGAGGGGCCCACACAAAGCAGCCCCTCACCCGTGGCACGAGCCTCAAGTGTGTTTTCCCTCTGTGCCGCTCCCTGAGGGAGCCCTCAGGAAATGTCTCCATGGCCGCCCCTCGTCCTTCCCGAGCGCGTCCGCCGTGGCTGCGGCCCTGGCGCGCTCCTCAGCCGAGCCCCTGGACAGCTGTCTCCAGGCAGGAATCCCGGGCTGGCCTTCCACAGTTCCTGGGCAGTTTCCTTCTGGGATTAAACAAATCCCCTCACAGTTTCCCGAACAAGCAACTGGCTGAAGGTTTAGTACTTTATTCTGATTTTTGCCTGCTGCGTGTTCGGAAGGCAATGAATCTTTTCCTTCTTGCTCTTAATAATAAATGCAGCAATTTTCTGATGTTGACCATTTCTTAAAATGTTGTGCATCTGGTCAGTCATTTGTCTTACTTAATATATTCTCAATGAACTTCGTCAGTGTGATTTCCATTGAAATTTTGATGTTCCACTGCTCTGCACTTGAATTTGTTTTTATTTTGTTAGCTACTGTCCATAGGGAGATCAGAACTGATAATTGCTAAATAACAAAAATCTTCCATTTGATCAACAGTACCTTGTTAATAATGACATAGCAGTATTATGTAGAGTTTTCATTTGTAAAATGTAAATACAAGTACGTTAATATGCAAATACCTATTCCAAGGTGATAATAAAGGGCTACAAGCTCCAAGGAATTTTTGGACCTGAGAAAAAGAAGTATTAACTGAGGCAAGATCTCTCTTTTGTTTGATTACAGCAAGGTGTATATAATTCTGCATCACCTGAGTTTTTCCCACTACATTGGCTGGGTATGTTGAAGAAAGAGCTTGAAAGTCCTGCAAACCCGGTAAATATAACATCACACCTGAAATTTTAATCATCATCGGTTGATCATCTGAAATGGTTGATAGGTACTTACTTGATAATTTAAATTGGTTTATATTTATATTTTATTTGCAACTCTTTTTTCATATGAAGTTCAAGATTTCGGTGCCTGTATGAACTCAGTCTGCAATTTCTTTTGAGCTTTGTTCCAGTGTCTGTCTCATGCCCCTGTAGATAAGCACACTTGTGTTTTCTGGGCTCAGTAGTCTCCAGTCATGTCAGACAGCAACATTTTCTACTTGTTTAAAAGTCTCTAAATGATTTAGTTAGCCCAAGCAGTTCTTTGACAAAAGAAGCAGCATCTTACTGCAATGCTGCTTAGGAGACAAATAGGATTAAGCAACACCATTGTACTGTAAATAATCACCATCAGTCTGTAAGTCCTGATTGTACAATGGTTTCCTCAGGCCTCCTCTTACTAGCTGAAGGTTAACTCAGCAGCACAAAATGCACAATGTTACAAAAACCAGCTGCACCGTGCGTGTGTTAGTACAAGCCTGAATTTAGTTAAGGATAAAGATTTATTTGAAAAGCCACCAATTTCCAAAATATTTGTAAACATTTTATTATTCCTGGAGTCCTTTTGTGTATCTGTTTTGAAACATATTTTCATTTGAGTGTCCAATAAGGAAGTAAACAAACTGGGTAAAAGAAATGAGATTGAAATGCTAATTATTTATTTTTCTGTTGATTGCTTTTAAGTATTGCCTGATTGTATGGGACCTTAAGTGCTTCTCAACAGAACTGAATATTTAAACAGCACATATAAAGAACGCCAGGCAAATGTGGGATTTTTTTTTTTTTTGCCTTTTACCCTACTATCCTTGCTTTTTTGTGATACAGAAAAAAAAAATGACAAGAATTTTATGGAATTATCATAAAGCATGCATATAAAAACATAGCTGACACTATTAAAACCATACTTTGATCAATTTAACTGCTACCTCTAGCTTTATAAAGTTCGGGATTTATATGGATGATCCCCTTATTTGGGAAGGCCCAAATCTCTCTTTGAACAATCCAGATTATGTATTAAAAATAGGTTAGTGGAATTTGATCTATTCTGATAATTAGTGATTTTTTTTTTCCTCCTGTTGCTTAGGTGCCCTTTGTACAATGCAATATAACCTAGCTTTACTTCACTGAGATCACAACAAAGGTCTTCACTGTAGTTGAGTGTTATTTGAGTGGAAAGCTTTGCTACCAGTGCAAAGTTTAATTCCGTTTGTCAGGTGAGACTGCTCTTTTCTGATTACGGGTTTCCCAAGTCAGCTGGTGTACAGCTGTTCCCTGACTCCTCTCTGCCTGTCTCAAACAGCAGAGGGCAGCAAATCACTGCGTAAGAAAAGTTAAAATGTCTGCTTTTAGAGAAATTATTATTCCCTTTCCATACAATCCGTCCTCCTAGTCATTCCCTACCAGAAATGGCCACTGTCAGACATACCCAAAGTCGATTATAATAAATTACATGTGTAGGTATCATGATTTTTATTTTTTTTAACTTAATAGACCTAATACAGGCACAATTCCATAAGCTAAGATAATTTTGTAAGGCCAGAGTACTGTTGTTGTCTTGATATATTGCAAAAGGGAGCAGAGAAACAAGGACAAGCGGAAAAGAGAAGGAGATAAAGTCAAGATTAAGACTCAGGGAAAGGAGTACAACAAACACAAAAATGATTAGCTGCAGCTACAGAAGTGGGTGGCTTTTTTGTGATTTTCCGTGCCTGAGTATTTTTAGACAGAAGTGAAAGATGAATATTGAGATCTAATCAGTTAGGCTGAGCGTGTTAAAAAAACCATAAACCACCAAAACACAATAATTTAAAAAAAACCAGAAAGTTTGGGACCTTCCCTTATTAAAACCCTTTGCTCCCCAAAGCTATTGACTTAAAATTTCAGTTTTTCAAAGAGGAATAATTTGATGTGAAATATTCGAGCAGCTTTATTAAAAGTTGTAATTTCTGATGGAGGTAAGCACATTCATATTGCACATTAAAAGTATTGCAAATTCTTCAGTACCATTTTCACATTTCTTAATATATTTTTACAATCTCTTCAGATTAACAGTAAGAATTACAAGTTTGATCTAGCTGAGATAGAGACATTTTATCCTTTTTTTGTCCTAAGACCATTCTGATAGAGCATTTCTTGTGCTTCTCTGACTTTTCACATGTTATTTGATGTGAAAATGTGGGGATTTTCACCAAATCTCTCTAGGCAGAAAAGCATCCCCATGGGATTGAAAATTGGCTGTTATCATTAATGACAGATCTCCTGTGAGTTTCTGTATTTCCTTACACAAAGCATACCACATTTTATTGCCAGAAGATTCTATCTTTGATTAGAAAACTACTAATGTGGTACTGGGAAACTCCAGGGAAGGAATTTCCTTGGAAGCCTTTGAAGGCATTTGTCATTATTGTCTGACTTTGCGGGGTTAGATCCTTTGGAATTTTTTTTTTTTTAAATCAGAGTAACACTCTATATTCAAGCAGTGTTATATACTTATGTAAAGGATCCCATTTTATTACTTTTTTTCATTAATCCCTCACTGAAGCAAGAGTATACACATATAATTGAGTAATGAGAGCCCACAGGATGTGATTGATTGCTCTGTAAAAGCGCCCCATTCAAAATGATCTGGCAAGACAAAAAGTGGATTTTTATAATTCGTTAGAGTAACGGCGACTCTTTTACTTGGAAGATGGAATTTATAAATCAAGAAATGCCTTGTGGACACCAGTTCAGCTACAGAGGTTCTGGGGGGTGCTTAGTGTGGTTCTAAACTGAGTAAGGGAAGTCTGGGGCAGGAGGTAGGTGGTGGGACTTTTCTCTGTTGTTTTTTTTTTTCCTTAGGAAAGGAGGGAAATGTGATCTTGGGCCATATTAATAGGATAGCTCAATCTGCAGAAGGAACATGAGATGTAATTTTTCATCTTTACTTGGTGCTGTGAGTACCCTGTCAAGTTCAGAAAGATGTGGGCAAATTGGAAAGGGTCCAAAGCAGATCAGTAACTATGCTCAAAGAGAAAGCATGACCTATGAGGAGGCTGGGGAGGAATTTACTGTATTCAGTCTTTCTCTTTTGGGAAAAAAAACCAAAAAAACCAAAAAACAAGTATAGAGATGGGAGGAAGGACTTAACCTCTTCTCAGGAGGAAAGTATTATAAAGAAGGCATGAAAATTTTAGGTTCTTGTTTGTAGGCTTAAAAAAGCAAGAAATCAACTTTGCAGTGAAGAAAATTTAAGCTTATGTATTCAGTATTTTTGAGGACAATGAAAGATGTTGCTAGGTTAGGAGTGCTGAAAACTCCTTCACTGAAGGATTTTGGAAGAGTTGAAGCAAATTTCTGTCAGGAATTGCCTATGCTTGTTTAATACTCTGGGCTAGAAGCTGCTTTCAGTGGTTCTTGAGTGAAGTCCTTGTTTGTGGTGACCGAGGTTTTGACAAAGCCCCGTTGCCAGAGGTCATCAGTGTGGTTGGTAGGTATGAGATGTTTGAGGTCCAATCAGTGGAGTAACAAACTCTGAAGGCTCAAGAAGCCCCACACATCTCTGCCCAATGCTAGCAACCACCTAAATATTCTAATGGGAAAGGCGGAAAACCAGCCTGGAGATGGGTGTATGGGACCTGACTGAATGTGTGGGTGCCACAGTAACTGAAAAGGCCCACACAAACAGGTCTTGAATGGTGCCCCAACAGCCTTGGTTCATCTCAGCCATATTTTTGAGAGAAAGAGTGCCTGCAACATGAATACTTTGTCTCTGTGTCTGAAAACAGATAGCATAAGAGAAGAGAAAGGCATTTCTCTCTGGGATGACTTAGCACAGAATAGAGTCTGTGAGGCCCAGGCTGACTCCACAGAAGAGTGTGTTACATGATGTCCCATTCTTCTGGGGTCGGTGCTGGAAGCTGCAGTCTGTGCTAGAGAGGGCTCTGCAATCATCTTGAAAAGGTTATTCCACTTGTTGGTGACTCCATGAAGGCCTGGTTATAGAAAATAAGACTCCTATAGCTCCCAGTGCTTTATCAGGCCTTTCATCTGGACTCATCTGGCAAAACAGATTTCAGATCACTTTTGCTGTTGAGAGTGTAACTACCTCCCAAAGTATGGCTGAGATCGGTGTTCAGATGACTCAGTGAACAAGTGCTTCATTTCTTTCCTGACCCAAGTTCATATCTAATATGGAGAATCTGGAATGGCTTTGACGTCACCCTAATCCACTGCAGATGCTTGTTCACCTTGCATTTGGAGAATGCTTTATAATGAGTCATCTGTATTGAAGAGGCCCTACACACTGAAAGAGCAGCTCGAGGCTGAAACATTGAGGGGAGAACAGGCACACACACACACACACAAATATTCTGGGAAGTCTTTTCTTGTTTCTGTATGTATGCAGTGAGATGTAGGAAACACAGACAATTCCTGGTGTGAGTAATGTAAGGAAATTAACTATTTGATTTAGCACTGCTGTTTGCCCTCTCAATCAATTGCTGTGAGCACTGTGTCATACCAGCTGTGCTGGCTTCCTGTTCAGACTGTCAAGTACCAAAATGGCAGGAGATTTTCTCAAAGACTCATGACTTGCAGAGAGTCATTGGATATATATAAACTATAGCTTCAGCTCTGAGCAATAAATATGGGAATGTTATGTATTGCCCCTCAAGTATACACAGGTATGTGTGGACCATGAAATGATGAAATCTTTCCCTACAGTTAATTATGACTAATGTAGAGATTTAGGCTTCAACCAGATCTGCTCTCCAGATTTTCCTGAAGGGAAAGTATCTATGTATTTAGAGGCATAGCATGTAACAAAAGTTTGCAATGTGCAAGATACATTCTTATAAGGCACCAGTCACTTAGTCTTAACGCTTGTAGTCCAGCTGGATATTTGGTATTAAAATGTTTTCTCAAAATCTCTTGTAATAAAGGAGAAATCAAGGCTTTTTGATGACTAGCTTCCTTGGAGGAGGTTGGGTTATTATGTCAGTTGTAATTGGTAAAGACTGCAGCACTGAAACTTCTTATACTTGAAGATGTACCTAAAAAAAACAGTGGGATGGAAATTCTGTTTCCTATCCAGTTCTGACAGTGGTTTGTTTTTTACCTTTTTATTTCCTTTCTAAGCAATTTCTTCTCTGCCTCTGGGCATTGTAGCTTTGCATTCAGTGAGATCACCTACAGAAGACCCCATTTAACCTGTTTTTATCAGAAAATCACCCTGCTTGATAATTGTTCTGAATTACTCCTTACTTTATGGTGCATAGCAAAAAGAGGGAATACTGGAAGCATGCTATGCTGTATGGATTGCACAACCCTCATCTGGTTCATCTGCTCTAATTCTCATGCTGAGGAAGGTAAGGAAATCCCCAACTTGAGCACAGACACACACAAGGCACTGGAGCTCATTACTCCTCTTAGTGTTAAGGCCCTCAGACTTCTCTTTTCTATACCCCTGCTCCTCATTTTTCTGTAACTCAACTTTTCCATTCAAAGCACTAATAGTTCTCAATTATAAATGATTTCAGTAATGTCAAAAGGAAATATGAGACGTTCAAAGCAGTTTTGACTACCCTGAAGTATTGTACTTAGAAGAGCTGAGAGTACTCCAGGTTGCGAAGTGAACAATTACTCCTTTTTTTTCTGGAACAATATTTGTTCTCCACACTTCATTCCTGTCTGATTTCACACTCAAATGAAATTAAGTGAGAAACCTTAAACCCAGATATTAAGAAGTTTTCTTACAATTAATCACTGTGAATAAGAAGCATCTGGTTCTAAGTGTACTAAATTTATGGGAGAAATCAGAAATGAGATGACATCTTACATCAGGGCTTTATCTTAACATAAACAAGTAACTCTTGTATTTCTTTTGGAACTCTGCTGTCCCCAGTCAGATATGAGAACAAACAAAACATTAGTTTTATTTCCAGTATAAAAGTCCCTTAAAGCAGTCTACTGGGAGAAGTGAGTCTGGAAAGCACTGGCATTGTCTCAGCCTAAGCTATTTGGGTTGTAATGAATTAAAGAGGACAAAATTCTAATTTTAGTAGCGTTTTAAGTAGGCTTGTGAGAACTCAAACAGGATTGAGGTTACTCACTCTCAATAAAACATCTTTTAGCTGTGGTTTGATTTTTCCCCCTAAGTAGCAGCTTAGATGATATGGATATTGATTTGGGCATTGGCACCCATCTCCTGCAGATAAGGAGATGATCAAAGGGCATTGCCTTGGTGTTACCCCTTTCTATCTCAGTGCAGCCTGACAGACACGAGTTGGAAGGGCAGCTCCAGCAGGGAGCTTGGCAACCACCATGATGGGGATGATCCTGCAGTTTCCTTGGATGTTATGTGTTCCTCCACAGTCAACTGCACCCAACAAGTAAATGAGGAAAGGATAATATGCAGGATTATCCTCACAAAGGATAACATGCAGGGTTTGACATCCATCTGGAAAAAGCTTTGCTTCTACAAGACTCTATGCAACGCAGACCCAAGAAAAGGCAAGGCAAAAGAAATATCTTTTCCTTATCCTCTGTAATGGCAACCATTGTCAACCAGCTGCAGAAAAATGTCCCCTTACTTAAATTTTGCTTGCCAGATCAAATATTTCTCCTGCTTTCCACTTAACACATCTCTAGCTGTATTTTGTTGAATCAGCAGTGTTTCCTTTGTTTAAAAGAAATTAGTCTATCCCATAACAAAACATTCCTTGCTGTTTTTCCTTCTTCTGTTTAGCTGAAATGTGCAGGCTTGCTCTGCAAGCACAGACTCAGGGATTTCCAAAAGCTAAAGGTCAGCCTGAAATCTCACAGCACACTTACTGTAAAAAAGCCAAGCAAGGAAATGTTCAAAGAGTCTTTGGAGAGCATTATCCTAAAATATAAACTTAGAGTCATGGCAATCCCATGTGCCTCATGGTCTGTATCTTTTCCCTTTTTTTCACAAAGGATGTTGTTAATATGAATTTCTTCATATCCTGAACTCTCAAAATAAAGCAGATTTAAGAGATTATTTTTACAGTTGTCCCTTTTTCCACAGACTGTGGCTATCACATTTTATGTGTACCTATATCAAGTGTTTTAAACAGGTCAGATTGTTGTTGTTATTTGGTGGCAAAGTCAATTATTTTTTTCCTCAGACCATATCTTGCCCTCAAATACCTTCTTTTGTAATGTGTTCTTAAGGTAAACAGATATAAATATTGAACACATACTTTAATGTTTTATAATTATGGTGAATGGTCTTAACAGTGCTGCCCATCCTACATAATTCCCTTATCAGGGAACACCCTGGGATCTCTCTGCTCTCGGATTTACCCTGATGATAAAGATATTAATTGATGTTTTTGCCTGCTTATTGCACCTTAAAGCTATCAGGGAGAGATCCTTAATGAAATATAGAAAAATATAAGTGCATGGACACCCACACACATTTTCAGATGACTAATGCTGTTGCTGAAAAGAAAATGCTTCCAGCAAATCTGCGTTTAATTGGACCTGGCTCAGTGCTGATTCTTCCAAAGCTGGCTAGAAAATTATATATTAATTCCAATCAAAACTGCTCATATTCTGGTGTGAGAGAGTGCTGTTTACTATCCTTAATATTCTCCCCAAAAACATGAAAGTAGTTGTGAAAACTGTTAAAAGAAATGTGTTTCAGTAAGAAAACTGTACTGACTGCATGTCAGTGGACCAGGGAAACTGAACAAGGAGAGAAGATCCTCAGGAAACTGTTGCCTAAATATGTCACCAAAAAATGGGATCCAGTAAGTTTGGAATCCTGGTTCCTTGTGTACTGAAGCTAAATAGCAGGGAAATCCATAAATTGTGTTAAAGATTGAAGCAAGTTGGAAAACGTTAAAGGAATTTTGTACTTTTTTCTCTCTAGACAAATCAGGTGTGAATAGACAGACAGTATGGGGGAGAGCTTGCAATGGCTACAGTTGGAACAGAATCCACCCCTCGTACAGCAGTTTCACATTCCATTTATAGCCTGTAAACTCTTCTTTCCAAGCTTTTGTTTCAGCTTCCATCCTGACAATTTTCTATGCTAAACCAGCAGTTGCTTGCTGTTTGTGTTTTCCTCAGTAACTCTGCCTTTCTGCTGCTCAGCTTTGGAAGCATCAGTGATGCAAGGTCCTCTGGAAGGATTGTCTGGATTTATATCCTCAGCAGTGCTTTACAGCCGTGTGTGCAAGGACTGCTGATCTTCTGCTCCAGCCCAGCCCTTGAGTTTCCATCACTGCTACCCTAAAAGACAAACTGATGATTGGCAACCAGAGCATGCCAGCCCAGCTCTGGGCTGTAGCACTTGTATAAATCCACAGGGAGCTCAGGCTCAGCCAGACACCAGGCTGCCAGACCAGGCTTCATTCCAGCTCTCTTTGATGTGGAGGCACTGCCTGAACTCTGTAGAAAGTGATACATATATAAGATGAGAGCAATAATTTTTAGTGCTTTACATCTGTATTACACATCTAATGTTTAACGAGACTCAGGCTTTTTATCTCTCTTTTTTTTTTCTCCATGCAAGACTATTAACTCTTACAATTTTATCATTGTATATTTTTACCTACACACAATGGTCTCCTGCTTCTAAAAATTCCTTCACTCAGCTCTGTTCTCCACTTTTTCTGTTTATTTTTCATGTGGATGCATTCCTTCCCAAGATATTTTGTCATCTCTTTGCATATTCGATGTGATATCTTTTTTTTTTTTTTAATTATTCTACTTATGTCTCTTAAAACAACAAAAAAAAGAAAACAATCACATCTATGTGTGTTCTAGAAGATGAGTGCCTGGTCTCTGAGCACAGAGTCTGCGGGCAGTTGATTTATTCAGTTTGGATTATGCCTACACAAAAAATTTTCCTGGCATAACTGTTTTTCCACATATCCATTTCTAAACCCCATGAATGGATACCTAAACTCACAGCAATGGAAACAAAGCATTTGCACCTGTCTGGCTGCAGGTTTTAGCTGCAGAAATCTACCTTTTGCATTGTTGTTAGCATTTCCCCAGTGGCCTGAGGGAGGCTGCTGTGTGCTTTCTGTTCTGGTCTATTCTTTAGTGTACAGACAGAGGTTCAACACTTGAAGCCACTTTGGCAGGTAAAAGATACAACTCAAGTTATGATTCTCAAAAGGAGAAAGAACATCAGTGTGTTTTAGATGCTGAGAGGATTTTCTCTTTGGACCAGTGCAGCAAATACCACCAGCATTAATTTTTAGAGTCTCATATGGGCTTAGGAAAACCTCCAGTTTTGTGGCAATAGAATCCTTATAAAGAAATTTTTACTTCTGTTGGCTCTATTTTGTGTTTCCTTGCAGGACTCTAACTGTGTAAGGGTTCTGAGTGCTGTGGTTCAGCCAGCTGTATCAGCATTATCCTGAGCCTAAGCAGACAGCTCTTGTATAAATTAATGATGTATATTTATACAAATTATGTGCTTGAGCACTCTGGTGGCTTATGACTATTGTTAGTGCACATCATGTGCCACTTCTGGCTGAGAGAGTAGATAGGAATCAGTGTTTATGAGTTATAGGTTCAGTCCCAAAAGATCTGAAAAACACATCTTCCAAAATTGTTTGAGAAACCTTGCCTCTCCTTACATTAGCACAACATAATGCTCCATATTTTGTTGGTTATTTGTATCTGCAGATTACAAGCACATATTTTGCTGTCTGTACATTTCACAATGGCTCTACACAGAGCTTGTGCAAAGCTGCTTGTTCTATAAGCATAAGTGACCCTGATGTTTTAGAGATCAAATCCTGTGATAAATTAGCTTTATTTTTTACAGATGTTTAAAAGAGGGAGGTAGAGATGACACTTGTCCTTCATTTAATTATAAACTCTGAAGTATGTGGTTTTTATAGCTTCACGTTTCAAAGTCCCAAGCACGGCTGTGAAAACTTACATTTTGCTTTCTCTGGGTATGTCCATGTAAACAGCTTATATGCTGGGTAATTGAATTAAAATGAACTAATGCAAATCTTGAAAAATTCTGTTAAAATTGCTCTGTTTCACTTAGTTCCACATGAAAACTGAAGAAACAACAAAGCAATTTCATGCTTATTTGAAACTGAGCTAAGCCCCTCCGAGCTTGCTTATTTGTGAAAAGGTTTGCACTGCTCTATGAAATGCAGTGCTGAAGTCTGTTATGGATATTTGGCATTCCTTCAGGTGATCCCCACAGGAACATTTGCTTCCTACAGAAAGTGAAACCACAATTTTAAAAATAGTATTCAATTACTTTTCTGTTTTTAAAGTTCTTTTTAATTTTTTTTTTTAATCTGGGATTTAATATTTAGGCAAAATTACAAGCTCTGATGGAAAATTAGTAAGGCTGAATTACTTTCTGGGGTTCATAGAAAGGTTCCTGTCTCATAATTCAATGAACAGAAGTATTTCTGCAGCCAGAATTTGAACTATTAGAGGATCAACTGATTTTTCACAAAGTATTTTAACTGCAGTGGCTGCTTTATGCTGAGGGTTTATTACATGAGGAATTTGCTTTTAGCCTTGGAAATAATTAGTACTTCACAACCTTGAGAAAACACCAAAACACCTATGGATAGAAGGTAAAACAGAAAGTCTCTGTTTTGGTGTTTTATCAATTAAATCTTCTGTCTGCATTTCCTTATTTAAGAAGAAGTTTTGCAGCTTTTCTGAGCAGGTGCTTAAGAATTTCTGTGGCCGTGCTTAATATGTTCAGAGCATGACATTTTACTTTATGTGCTGTAATTAGTCTACAAATGGTTTATTATTGCAAATGGATACACTGTGGAAGTCAGAAAAGCACATAACACTGTATGCTGCTCTCAAAAAAAAAGCAATCAGCATTAGTTTGCTAATCAGAAGCCAGAAACAACAACTAAATTTTAGAAATTAGATGCTATCATATTAGAGGATCATTCACACAGTATTTCGTATCTTTTATAATCACTTTGGATTCCTCTTGAAAGTGTTGCACAATGGTGATGGAGTTGGGGATCTGCTGACACTTTAGAAATGCTTCATTTATTTATCTGTTAAAGTGCTAGGTTGGACCTGTTTTTTGCTCCAGTAAGAGGAAAGCTGGATAAAAAGACGTTGATGTGGATAGGAGCAGTAAATCTGTTGTTATTAATCAATTTCCACGAGTGTCTGTGCAGTTTTAAAAACCTGAATTGATACAAGGCCTGTATGATCAGAGCAGCTGCTTTAGAAGGAAAGAAAAGGGTGTGGGTATTCAGATGGGAATCCCAAAGCTGTGATCATGAAAGAGCATACCAACTTTTCATAAACCCTTTGTGATAGCCTGAGAGAGAAAGGGACCAAACCTCAAAACAAAAAGAAAACAGCAGTTGTGAAGGTTGTGGTTGCTCAGAGGGAAAGAGAATTCAGGAAGGGTGGCCTTTGTTGGATTTAGGTGCCCCATGTCACTGTGATAATGTGAATATGGCCATAGTTTGGCTGGTGTTGAAAAGTCCCCCATCATATTTGTTGATCTTGACTTAAAATGGGAAATAAAACCGTAGCAGTTCCTCACAGCTCCTCTTTAAGGATTTTGCAGTTGCTGGTGGGGGCAGTTGTGTGTTGCCTACTATTTTCCCCTTTTTTAAAATTTTCAATTCCCCAAGGAGCTTTGTGATTTTGCTCTTGCATTCTGTGTTCCTTTCTTTTCTTTCTCCTCTTCATTCTAGCCAGCTACTTTTGGGAGGGACAGGAATAGCCACTGACTTGGAGTACACGATTTCATCTTCTTATAATCCTACATGCAATTTACTTCTGTAGAAGGAGAGAACAGGAAATCTTGTCTTAGAGGAAAAGATGGTTTTGTTCTTGGATTTAAAATGAAAATGACTCTGCTCCTTATTCAGGAGGAATGCTTGTGATTGTAGTACTTGTTCAGAGCTATGAACTGTGGGAGACAGACAAGGTTTAAGAAAATGTGAGCAACATAAAGATGAGTTAGGGTAGTCTCAATACAGGCTTCTTGTGTGTTTGAGGAAAGCAGGCGATCCACTAGTGCAGGGTTACAAAGATGAACTTGTTTCATGTGGTTTTAATCAAAGCTGGGATGCCTGGAATTAAGGGTCATCACCCTGCGAGGCACCTTGAGAAGAACTGCTGTTTCAAATAAGGCCATTGCTGACATGAATGTGCACTGAAAGTTATGCTTTGTTAGAAACCAGGCATAACAACCAAACCAAACAAAACCAGAAAGAAAACCCACATATCAACAGGATATCTCAATTTGTATTTTACAGTCATTTATAATACAGAAAAGAAGGAATATTGTTTCACTGTCCAAGAAAATGAGAAATTTAACTTGTTCAGGCACATCTAATATATTACACAGTAATGATTCTGAGCAGTTCTGAGGCCAAGCCACACTTGAAAAAATTGGCCAGATTTGTTCTCTATTATTTCCACTTCACCCTGCTCCCACAACTGGCTGCAGCATCGTCCTTGCCTCTGCTGGCTGCAGCCACAGCCCTGAGCTTGGGCTCATAAATCTGACTCCATCTGAATGAACGCGTCCAAGCAGCTCCTGTGCCCCTCCACGGTGCTCCCCAGTACTCCCGGTTCCCAGACTGGGATACAGGGGCAGACAAACCTGCCTCACACTCAGCCTGACAGACTTCCCACTGTGCCTGGCTCTGTCATATGCCAGAGCCCTTTGCAGAGGCAAAGCTCATCAGGTGCCACACCTTCCTTTTGGGCATCTCAGAGGTCATGATGCATTGCACTCCAATAGGGAGGAGACAAAGACTCATCAAAACCACATCTTCAGTGCAGCATTTGGATCAGAAATTAAAGCTACAAGCGATGCTGGGTGGTAGCAGAATTAATTTTTTGAAAAAAGGAGATGAAGATAACAGTAGAAACCCACAGCTCCATGGTTTTGGTCTAGGTTTTGCATTTGATTTAATCTCTTGACATTAACGAAGAGTTGGACGCAGACAGCTTAGTACAATGCAGTTTTAGCAGTCATGGGTACTTGTTCCCTTGTTGCCTAGCTATCCTGAGTACAAATAAACAAAGCATTCAAGGTAGGCATAGTTCTGGGTGGGGAGAAGGGCATAAATGTTGTTCTGGAAGACTTAAATAAGCAGATGAAAATAGGTTCTGACACATTTATCCTGGGCTTTTCTGGCACAGAGCTAGCCTTGCTTTTTGGCCAAAAATCGTGTCAAATTCATGTTAGGATTGAAAAAATGAACTCATCCAAGGAGAAAAAGCTCAAAGATAAGACTGCAATAACCTACGACAGCCCTCTGTGTGATGCTGCACCAGTGTCTGCTGCGTCCAGTTACTTAGGAAAGAGTATTGAGGGATGTCTCCACAGGGACTGGAGCCATCTCCCCCACAGTGACCACGGGAGATCTAATACAGCATAGCTACCATTAGGGCTTCATAAAGAAATTCCAACGTGCTTTACCCCTTGCATCCTTCAGAGATTCAAAAGCAAGTTGGAACAGAGAACTGGAAGCCTGCAATTTTCAGTTACCTCTCTTGACACAAAAGATTGAATGATGAAAGTCTGTCATAAAAGGAGGAGGCAGAGCAGTTGTCTAGATGTAGCCAAAATATAGTTGCACATGTAGGTTCATTTGAATTTGAATCTCTAGTAATTTTAAGTTGAAAATTTAGATCAATGTAATGCAGGAGACAGAGAAAATAGAAGGAAAATAACCAACACCTTCCCAATTTCTACTTACTAAGCAAGGGAGCTATAATGCCCACTGCTGAGGAATGGGATAGTGTGGGCCTGACTTGTACTGAGCATTATACAGCATAATGTTCTTAAAGAAGCCCATAAACCACTGCAGAGCACACCTGAGGTCTCTTGTTTTCCAAATTTAGCTGCACAAGAGGAGCTTTGAATAGAATTCAGTCTTTCCAAGCTTCATGCTTAGAACATTTATGTTCTATGAGAACTTGATATGCTGGCTTGAAATGTACGTACCTTTCTATTTTGTGTACAAATGTAATAAATCAGCAATACTGGTTATTTCTGCCTGAAAGGTGCTAGCAACAGACTCCTTCCTTTAGGAATCTAAGAGATCCTTTGCAATCCTCCTTCTGGACAAGCAGTGAAGCAGCCCCTGTGTCTGCATTTTCCTACTACACTTGGAATGAAGCTTATTGTCATTTTGGATCAGCTTGCAGTTACATTATTGAACCCAAACAAAGAAATCTAGACAAAAAAATTTCCTAAATAGGACAAGATGGTTACATGGCCTAATGCTCTCAAATTCAGCATGCAGTAGATTGCCAGAATGTGAGTATATTTTTGTTTTTCCTTCCGCCTGCCAAGCCTGGTTAAATACTGAAGCATAATAGTAACAGCATCCTGTAATAGGATGTTGCTATTTGCAAGGATCTGTAGGTGATTTTTGCTGGGAACTGGCGACTTCTGTATTTTATATCACAGAGATGTGTTTGGCTGATGGTTGTTTGAATGCATAACATGTGAATTATTCTGTATTTCATTTGTATACTGTTCTGTTTTGTGACACCCTATCTATAGGGCCATAAAAGTTCTTTCATGACTGTCCCTGATGCTGTTTTAATTTGGGGTTTATTTTTGGTGTGAGGAGTAGAAGTAATACTAGGATTTTTCTACAAGAGCCTTAACCTTATTGAAAGATAAACCCCCCTAATAAATTTGGCATATCTTCAAAGCTCTCTCAGCTGTACAGATGCCTTCTTGTTCTATAGTCCAAAAGTTTTCTTAGACCCCCCCACCTGCTGGCTGAAGTAAATTTGCTCAGCTGCATAAATGAAAAAGAATGTCATACTGAGTATGTTTGAAGGCTTGTGAACCAAATTTAATCTACTGTCATCATCATTTACATCTTCTTGTGCACACTGTGTTTGCAGTTAATACATTTGAGTTACTGTTCCTCCCTGTTTGGTAAGCCTCACAACCCCAGACTGAACTGTTGTGTTCAGCTGGGGCTTCCCAGTACCTTTACCTGGAATGGTTTCTTTCAAATGTGCCTGTTGAGTTCCCTTCCTTAGAACACCTGACAGATGTATGGACAGGAAATGTCAGGAAAGATGTGTATATGCCATTGAACAGGGGGAAGCATAGTGGAGCTGTTTCCCCTGGTAGAAATGACCAAAAAGACAATCCTGACACCCCAGCTGTTGATCTCTGTGGAAGGATATAGAGGAAAAGGACCAGAAAACCAAGGAGAGAGCGGAAAAATATAGGGCCCAGTTTAGGAGTTAGGTTAGACTAAGCAGTGCAAGGTGTTTGAAGACAGCTTTTTTAGACCAAGGTAATTTTAGGAGTGGATAACTCAAAGGTGGAAGTTGCGTGCTCAAGTCTCTGTAAAAGGAAATCAGAGGAACACACTTGGGTGTCAGAACCTGCAGGGGGATGAGGGACAGCGTGACATTAGATGAGGCTCTGACTGCAAAATGTGTTCAGAACTGATCCACTTAACAACTCAGATGTGATAAAGGCAGGTTTGCAGGGAGAGCAGCGGTTGGAAATCCAAGTTCTAACTGTTTCCAGAAAAAGCTGTATCTGACTCATAAGTTTAGTTCCTGGTCTGTAATGTGGGACTGTTCTGTGTGGATTCATAACTCATCCCTGCCCTTCAATAATTACTGGAACCAGCTCTTCCAGTGGAGCCCTTCAGCACGTTGTATTGCCTGTAATCAGTTCTGCTGATCACATCAATATGAAAACTAAACTTTACATTTCTAAAATGAGTTTGCTGAAGCGGTCTTGGGCCCAAGCTAAGAATTAGATCCTGGCATCCAAATGCCTCAAAATATATAAGCACCAAATATTACAGACTTGTCACTCACATTGCAGGAGTTTAAAATGGGTCAAGCTAGAATGTCTAAATACTATTTCTGACTTTTTGATTTGTACTCCATCTTTGGCTCCATTAGAGTACACTTTGATTAATAGAACCTGTTGTCACCCTGTTCTGTGCAGGCTATTTTCTTTCAGAAGTAATTATTGCAGTTATACAACAAGGTTTGAAACTGGCTGTGCTTTCTCTTGCAGTTTTGATTTTAGATATTCTAAGGAGCATGCTAAAAATGTTGTTTTACAGCTGTGCCCGTATCTTCCATGTGTACAGTCAAAAATGGACTAGATCGACATTTAGTAGTTCAGCTCCTGGCAGGAGCTGGATATTTGTCAGCACCACTACTCCATAACCAAAAAAGGTATTACATGGAGAAAAAAAAAATCTCAAGCAATTTAGATTTCTGCTTCTGAATGCAAAAAAGCAGGCAAAAGATATTTTATACTGTGAACATGGAGATTTTCCTCCAGCAAAAGTATCTGATAAGTTTTCTTCCGTAAAGGTTGGTTTAAACTTAGGCTTTCAAAATACACCAGGTTGGAATTCTGGTGGTGCAGTGTGTAAATTTGTGTGGCTACGAGCTGAGGCTGCCAACTAATGCATAGGAGAACTCAGAAACCAAGAGAGTGGAACACTAAGGGGAGGCAGCAGCAGGAAAGGGACTCAGGGAAAGGACTTACCTTGACCTCTGTCAGTCATTTTCTTTGCAGTAGGAAAAATGTAAACTAAACCTTTTTGCCTTTGCAAACTTTGAGAAGTCTCCTTTGCAGGAACTTTTCATTTTCAACCTTTGAAGGAAATGGGAGCTCAACTGCAAATTCCACAGCAGTTTGAGGTAACATTTTAATGAACTATCACCACAATTTCTTTGGAGTCTTTTTTTTCATATACAAAAAATATGCTGTTTCCTACCCTATTATTTTTTATAAGATTGTTCCCTTTATTTCTTATTGTTAACTTGTGTTTATTTTCATTATCCTTTTTTTTTCTTTTAGGGAGGAAATCATAATTTGAGAATGCCACCTAAAAGCCAAGGTACTTATTCAACACTGTTTCTGTTGTCTCTGGACAATTTATTATTCCCCTGAATATATGACCTAGCAATCTCCTCCAGTATCTGCTCTTCTCGTAGCTATTGCTGTGTATTACTACGTTTTCTCACTTTGATTTTTCACTAAGACATAAGTATCTGCAAAATCTACCATCAAGGAAGTCTAAGCAGTAGGGAAATGCACTCCTGTATTTCTCAAAGAGCCCACTATTACTCTGTAGTCTCAACTGCAAGCAGCACTTTCCCACACCCAGTTTCTTCCCAAATCTCTGGCTTTAGTATGAAGTACAATGGCTGTTATAAATTAAAACTAGGTGTTTGCTTGCTGATGTATACCTATACCAGTGCCAAACAAATTAAATCTACAGTCCAGGAAATACTCAGGATGCTTCCTCTTAAATCAAGAAAATCTCTCTCATTAAATCAATTAGGTAGCACTTAGGGGAAAATTGATCCAGGATATCCGAAGGCATTAGTAAAGTGTTGGGTTGTTTCTGCTCGATTAGGGTTATATCCTGGCTGTGGTTTGATCAGGATATTTGGAAAATTTGGAGTCACTCTAGCAGAGGAACCACTGCCCTCTCTGCCGGTGTTCAGCAGGAGTCCTCAGCAGAAGAGGGAAGGGTTTGCTCACAGTCCTGTACTCTTCTGCTGTTATTTCTGGCTCCCTTTGACCCACAGACCAAGGAGCAGCTTCTCAGTCTCAGTGGGGGAAGCAGTGCCTTGCTGGATCCCTGCCTGCTCTGGAGCCTGAAGAATGACCCATGGCAGGGGGCCCAAGGTGGGTCCTGCCACGTGTGCAAGCCTGGACACACTCATGTCCTCAGCACACTGAGAACTGCACAGTGCTCATGTTAGAAAGAATTAATAGCTCAATATGGTATAAAGAAATCTGTAAAGGCTCCATAACCCTTTCTGATTTAGGAAAACTGTTTATTTTAATAGTTCACTCAGCTCTACTGATGCACTCTAATTGAGTTCAGCTGAATTATTTCCCTGTCTGCTGCCAGCCTTCGCCCTCCCGCAGCTCCCTGGCAACCAGGTCCAGGGTAGGCCTTTAAAAGAGGCACAGAGTCTCTTTTGCAGTCTGCTGGAATATCACTCTCCTCATTATCAAACAGAGCACTATCCAGACCATTGTCAAGGAACAGCCTCCTGTCCCAGCTGGCCTCCCATTCCCAGCAGCAGGACCCTTCCCAAACAGCAGCCTTCTAGGTCCCCACAATGAACAGCACTTGGGGACAGTAGCAGCAGCAACAATAGTTTCACCCACGCCTTTTTTAAAATGTGAGATCTACAACATATACATGTATATATTTAGAATCTATTAAAATATCCAAATTCTATTGTTTGTCTATCCACTGGAGTGGTAAATTATGGCTATGGCTGTAGATCTCCCGTCATTAAAGCTACTTCATAAAGCATCAGCTGTGCATATCTGAGCTCTGCTGTAAAACCTGGGCTAGACTGTAAAGCACAGAGTCTTTACTTCTGGGTTTGCAGAAAGAACTGAGAGCTTGTGACACATCCATGAACCTTGTTTGGCCAGGACATTCCCGAACAGTCCAACACGAGCAAGCTGAAATTGGGGTGAAAAGGGTTTTGAAGCATTTTTCTTTTAAAACTTAGCTTGGACGTTCTTGATACATTCAGAAGATTCAAATGCAGTTAGCCTCATGGCAATTTGAAATGTTGAGCATTTTCCTGTAAAATTCCTAGGTATGGGAGTTCAGATACATCAACAGTCTTGCCAAAATCCAGCCATGATTTTGCTTTCCAAATGTGAGACTCCCATTGAAATCACTTGGTCACTTTCTATTAACTTCAGCCTCAGTTGGACCAATTTTAGGAGAAACACTCGGGGAAAAGTTTCATAGTGCTTTAAGCATGAGAAAATAATAAAAAAATCCTACTAGCACTTTGGGAAATTTTATATACATGGACAACATTGGGCATGAGCTTTCAAACAGAAAACCACATAGAATCTGAAATTTAAAGGAATGTGCCTTGACTACAAGGGACAATTGCAGCAGATTCCTTTACCTAGTATATAACTAAGCAGGAAAATAAAAATTTTATACAAGTCTTTTGCTAGATTAGCAATATGCAAACAACTAGTGCTGAACTTGAAAAAATAATTTGCATTTTTCCATGTTTTGCATGGAAAACTTGCTAAACAATCAGCATCCCTCACCCAGCTACTGCATGAGCTAGCCTGCACTTTTTCAATGCACATTTCTAAGAGGATCACAAGCCCTGTTCAAACTTTGCTCTATGAGACATGACCCCAGTTTCTCCCCCTGAAAGGCAGGACACTCAAGTGCAGCAGCACAAAGAGAAGCAGAACTGTAAGTGGCATGCTGAAGACATGTTTTCATTTATAGAACTGTGAAAACTAAGATGAGGGCTGTAAGGAAAGGGTGTTGAATTATAAACATGAATAGAAGTTTTTCTGTCCTAACTTTACTGTTGTATACTTTATGGTATTGCAGGGAAGGCAATGGAGGGAGTAATACAATGATACTTGTAGCATTTGCAGTCTCTACTGTGCATTAATGTGCTTTTATTGGAATATTGTTATGATTTTTAACAGTTTAACTGACAGTGTTGGGGTTTGGGGGAATTTCCAAGTACCTGAAGTACATGAGCTGCAGAAGGAAAATCCAATTATCTGTGCATATCTCAGTAAGGGGTTGTTCCCAAGCTCAATGCCTGGTTTTGGCAGTCAGTGATTTGCCTGGTGCCTGCAGGAGCTCACTGCCAGACTAGACCAGACCAGAATAAAGTAAATTAAAATTTCCTTAAGAAAGGGAATTTCTGTCTTATCTATAGAACTGAAACTAAGGGAAAATGTTTTAGTCTTTCCTGACATTTTCCCCCTTCCCTTCAAAACACTACAGTATTCGATTGACTCACAGCATTCTGAATAACGTCATATTTTGCCCTTTAGAACTATCCTTATCATGCCCAAAACAGAAGATAATTTGGTTTGGTTTTATTAAAATCCCTTCTGAACTTTTTACGCTGTAGCTATTCTTCCCAAATGAGTCATACAATAACCATTCCCAGTTTGTAGTCAGTTCTCCAAAGAAGCAGAAGAAAAAAGAAACAACTTCCTTTTAAGGGAATGAGACCTGTTTGTAAAGATAAACCTCTTTCTATTTCTATTTGAAGACATTCTCCATAACCCAAGAATTGATAGTTATAAAAACACTACCTACTTTATTTGGACTACAAAAACAGCCCTAGCTATAGAACATTGTTTAATGTTAGCTTAAAGCATCTGTATATACACTCACACATAGGGGCATTGTTGAAACGACACATGCAACATGTCAAATGAGCAGCAAGTTTACAAGAAATCTCTAAGTAACAGCTTGAAAATTGTTTGATTTCCTTTTATTTAATGTTTTTAAATCAATTTGTTTAAACAAAGGAGTATTTAATATTTATGTGAAATGAAAACAGTTCAAGAGTGTGTAATTGTATAAGTAAGCTAACAGCAATCTCTTTTAAAGAGCTGTGTGATTCCCAACAAGAATCATGCTGCTTGAATGCTAGAGAATTTAGGATTTGGGAAAATATCTGCATGCCATAATTTGCTGGGACAATCTCTGCAACCTCTGGAAGCCGCTGTTATTTTAATAGCAGCTTTGTTGTGCTACTCAGTTTCTGTCCATAGAAACTGTAACAGGTATTTAAGTGTCCTCACTGGGCATTTTGTTCTCAGACTGTGCCAAGCTTATTCCATTAGCCCTGCAACCAGAAAGTACCAGTTTCTCTAGTACCACATGAAAAATGATTAAAACATGAAAAACTTGGGATTACTTGGGGTTTTTTCTCCCTTGGGGGTGGGATCACTTTGCAATCCAGGACATCCAGAAATGTATTCTAATTTTAATGAAAGCTGAAACTCAGGTAAGAACCAGATTCTGGTAGCTGGTACTGTAAGGAAAGTTGCATTTATCATGAGAGTCACAGTAAGTTTTAAAAAGTTGGGCAGATAGCCACAGTTATTTTTATTTCACTGGATCTGTTACTTATATAGGAAGGTAAGAATGGAGTTATAAATTAGTCAGAGGTTGAAGGGGAAAAAAACCTGATATTAATTCAGACACACGAGCAGAGATGAATTGTTGAAGTTGTATTGCCATCCATTTAGCTCTGAACCCCTGACACTATCGTTTATTAGAGAGGTGGAGACAACAGAACCCTTTGTAACAGGGATTTATATTACCAGAGGAGCTACAGCAGACTTTTTCTGTGTTGTTAAAATAAATTAATCAAAACCAGCAGGGGAGCGTCCTTGAATTACAATGGTTGCATTATTCAGAAACTGTAAAGATTGAATTTTTAAGGAAATCCAAAAGGCATGGAGCTTGGGAAGGAGCCAGTTGGGGTTGTTTTTAATGCTGCCATTTTTGACAATTCTTAATTTAAGAAGCTGGAGTATTGTTTCAAGCAGACCTTTGGTATGCATTTTTAATGATTTTATTTAATTTCCTTCCTCTGAATTATTTTTATGTATTAACACAAATATAATATGGCATCTCTCAAATCCTGGATAGATCCTGAAGGACTTTGATGATCTTTGTCCAAGATGTGTTCCAGCTTTAGGACATTTGCTAAGTCAAGAATGCAGTTCCGTAGACAGAAGCCTGCAGCCACACATCCATGAAATGCATTGATCCTACAAGAGCAGCCCCACGTGCTCCTTCTGGGAGCTGAAGCAATGTTTTCCTAACAAACCTTGCACAGAGGAAAGGGGTGCAGGGTAACTGATGCCATTAGTTCATCGGCATGAGTTGGAAGTTTAGTTTCAAATGTTTTTTAGAAGTGAAATTCCTGCAGAGGGTCAGAAGCTCCAGGTGCACATTTCTTGCCAGGATCACTCAGCAGGGAATGGCCGTGTGCTGAACACACAGCGTTGACTTTCTGCAGCTCTGGTTCTGTCAAGGAGCAAGAACCTTGGAAAACATCACCATTTGAAGTGGTATTGTTTACATCGAGGCACAGCTTTTATTTTTAGCAAGGATGTAACTTTTATAAAACCATTCTGCTAAATACAATAGATAAGCATCACTGATATTGCTGAATCGCTCAAATGAGTGAAACCTAGGACAAAATTCCTACTTGCTTAATAGGTTTAATTTAAATCCTGATCTCTTCCAAAACTTTAAATAATTGAAGTAAGGATTAAGAAAGATAATGTGGAAATGCTATGAGACTAAAATAAAAAATATCTTCAAATCTTACTCAGATGTTAATAATTTTAAAGAATTTTCTAAAAATAACAACAAAAGAAACAAGCAGATGCAAATGAACAGGATAATCTTGACTGTATCAAACATCTGGAAAATATAAGTGCACATGAAAGAGCTGCTCATTTTGAGGATTTAATTTAGTAACTCATCCTGCTCAAGAAGATTAACACGTGGCCATAAAATACCTGCTTGCCATCAGATTTCACCCCAACATGGTCATAGAAAGATTTCAGATAGCCCTAGTTGTATTGCTGTAGGATAGCAGCATCCCTTTTCATTTTCTCTGGCTACTGTTGCTCCAGCTTTGTTTCAAGACATCCTGCATATTTTTCAACTATTAAATTATGCATCTGACTTGGCTGCATTGTTGTTGAACTCCCAAGTAACCTTAGTATGTTCAGATCCTAAACTGTGCCAGATCCTCATTACTTGCTTTTTAGACTGCAAACTGCATAGGACAGCAACAAATAACTGCATCTTGTATCAGATTAAGAGGCATCTTTTGTAAGTGCTTCTGAAATGCAAACTGTGGCAGCTACAGATCCAAAATCCTCCATCTGACATTTCCCTATGGAAAGTGCATCAACTCCCAACAAAGGTCAAATACTAACTTTAAAACAGGAGACAAAAGCAGGAGAGGGCATGGACATAGCTGCCTTCTCCTCTCATATGCACTGTGCTGCTTCCTGAGCTTATTTGTGAAAGAAAAAGCAGTCTGAAGGAACATCTGGCACTATGACAGCATGGTATTCATGGGTGATTTTTCCAAAGGGTGTAAGGAAGCTCCTGGTAATGTCAAAGTCAACCCTGATCTGCGGCATTTTTCCAAATGCCAAGCACCAAACAAAAGGAGTAGAAGCCAGGAGGAACTTGTGAAGGCACAGCACAGAAAAGACATTTATGTGAATTGGTTCCATAATTTTGTGTTTGTTTCCTGAGCAAGTGCTTCCCAACAATTCAAATTACTATGCACATTAAGAATTGATAGGTTGTGTAGCTCCTTATCTCATGGCACTGATTTTAGCTTTTTAAGAAACCCTTTTAGTCAGACACTGGTGAGGTAAGGAGTCATTTAAAAACTGACTGAAGATCGGGAGTGACCTTTTAAGCAACTTAATAGGAATGTGAACATCTACAGTGCTCTTTTTCACCTAAAAGATGACTCAGATTGCCTCAGAAGGCTTTGCTGACACCTCTTACTGATATAATTTTGAGGGAAAACTCCCATTATGTGAAGTGCTAGTATCTCCTCAGGTTTCTCTGGGATGCACACTTTTTAAGGATTGCATAGTCTTTAAAAAGATGTCACAGGCCAGCACCTCCATAAATTAAATTCAGTGTTAGAATCAGCCTCCAGTTTCCTTTGCTCTTTATTATTTTGCCCTGAAACTTACCTTTTTCTTATTAACTTACACAATTAATTGGGGAAAAAAACAGTGAAAGCAGCTTAATGTCACTGTGTCAGAGGGGATTGTACATTCTTTTAGCATGGAAGAAAGGAGTCAAAACCAGCCAAGTGCAGTTGTGTCAGAATCTGTATTTGAGATACTAGTTTAGGGTGTGACTAAGTGTGTTAAAATAATGGAGAAACTAGAAGTACACGAGGCCTGTGTGAGCCAAGTTAAATGGCCAAAAGGAAACCCTAGCACATGAAAACATCATTTTGCCTGAGAGCATCTTGCAAATGTAAAACTGGAGAAATCCACAAAAGTTCATGAAAACTTTTACTCACTTGGGCATAAGTGCAATTTTTGCTTTAAGGGACATACAGATCTAACATGAGATTATGTGAATCCCCAAGGGATTCTCTGTAGTACTGAAGACCTCTAAAAGCAGAGAAGATTTCATAATATATCCTTTCTTCTCATAATGATCTGATGGAAAGCTATTGGAAGCAGCTTTTTAGTCATTTATCAGAGAAGAGAGGCACTGCATAGGGCTGAGGCAATAGGTAACTCCTCCAGCTGTGAATCACTGGGTCTGCATCCAGCACATTGGATCCAGTCACTGAAATAAATCATGTTCCTTGCTCTTGATGGAACACACCTGCCCACAAACATGGAACAATGAGCATTTTTCAACCTTTAAACAAGCATTTGGGTCTAGAGCAGTAAAAGGTTTTGGGGAAAGATTTGGTTTGGCTCTCATGTTAGGTGAGCTCAGTTGCCATGCTGTTGCCTACAGCAATACCTGAAACACCCAAAAAGAAAGCATTTTCCATAAGAGGGGGGGGCTCCTCCCCACCCTTTTCAGTTTCAGCTGATTATGCTAAAACATGATCCCCTTTCTGCCTGCCTATTTTTATCCCAGGGCCCAGCAGCTGATGAGCCGTGCCAGGGTTTAATTCTCCAGCACTGGATGATGCAGGAAACCAGAGGTCTGAATGCAAGTCTGATTTGAACAGGTCAGTGCATCTTTAGTTTTTGCCTGAGTCAATTAGCACCCCATATCAATTTGTGCTAATTCCCAGCCTCTGCAGCTTTTCCAGGCCTCTTATGCAAATCAGGCCTGGAAGCAAACAACCAGTGAGTGACCCAGAAGGCTGGTACGGGGCTGGGCACTATTGTTCTCAGGCCATGCATTTCAGTGCCCTGTTTGTTCATGGTGTAACTCTCAAAAAATGACAGCCACAACCATAACTACCTCCCCAGGCTTAATTATTGTAGCTTTTGTACTGTTCTTGCCAGTGTAGAAAAAGAGGCATTCATGGGCCTCTCACTACATCAAGATTCATTGGATTGTTTCTCACTGTTCTGTAAATATAGAGGAAGAAAAAGCTGAAACAGAATGACAAAAGGTTTTAAAGTCAAACCCCTTCTGTAGTCACAAATTGTGCCATGAAATCAGAAATGCTTTGGTAGCATTATCCTGGGGGTCTGGAAAATTACTTTAAAATGTACCATGTTTAGGAGCTGCATCAGGGTCTTTGAAATGAAGATTCAATAAAATTTAGTTACATCACACCTGTACTACTGATCTGTTAATTTTAAACTATTTGGGTACAAATGGGCTATAGCTGCAAAACTCAGATTTCCAACCCCATGGCTGGTCAATGACGCTGTCTTGGATTTGGTGTACTTCGTGCTAGTCTATTCTTCATCAAATTAGTAAAATGAAAAGCTAGTGTTACAGACTGAAGTCATGACCAAAAGTGAGGGCAGAGAAAGGATAATGAGGAATTTATTAAAAACACCATTTTAATATAGCTCAAAATTTGATTTAAATTGGATACAAGACGTGGGAGAGTTCTTACACCTCCAGGGCTCCCAGCTCTGTCTGCTCAGGCTGTCGTCATATCGGGCTGCAAGAAACTGAGGTTTGACATAATATTTTTTTATACTCTTTTTAATTATTATTTCACTGCATGTAATCAATAGTTGTGTGTAATATTACTATTTAATGTTCATAATATGGTGTCAGGTGCAGAAATACTTTTGTTTTCTCTTTAAAGCATTACAACTGCTTCTTTTTTTTTTTTTCCCTGAAATACTACTGAAATACTTTTTAGTCAGGTTTTTTCTAAGATCAAAATTTGTCCTAACTGTAGTGCTATGAAACCACAAGTCAAACCCTAGTACAAATTTTTAGAGCCCTCCTTAAGGTGATTACATTTTATTTGTGTGCATGGAATAACAAGTAGAAGTGAAAGGAAGGTTTGGAATTATTAATTTAATGTTATGATTTTGATTAATTTGATATTCTGTGATTCTTGACTTGGTTTGTATATAAATTTTCCTGAGGGCATTAATATTGAACTTCAAGATTATGTGGTCTGAGGGGAGCTGAGCTGAACGATACTTTCAGCTTCAGTAAGAAAACATCAAACCTTTCAACCAAAACTTCTCCAAGGTAGAACTGTCTTTGCATTCACCTACCTATGATTTTGGGGGTTGTGAAGAGCACCATCTAGTGATAATCAATAATGTCAGTATCATGAAAAGGTGATTATTTAAAGGGGACATAAAGGCACACTGCTAATTCTCTTACCAAAGGGGCTGGGGATTTCCAAAGGAAACAGTGTCCTAGTTGTGGTTTTCAAATGTCAGGTGCCTTTCCTCAGACACCCCCAAAAATGTGTAATGCATCTAAAGAGTGACTTAGACTAATAGTATGAATACCATGAGATAACTTTAATACTAAAATTTTCTTTCCAAAGGTAGTTATGTAATTTTACTATGTATTCTATAATTAAACTCTCCACTTTTTTGCATGGCTTATTTTGTATTGGTCAGCATAATATACTTATTCCACTGACTGACAATTTAGGTGAAACACTTCTAATTTCCTAGGTATCCCCCACTTTTTTTTTAAAAACCTACAATTCTGAAACTTTGGTCTCTTTTTCTATGAAGGATGTCTAACAGCTGCTCCTTCATGAGGATCTTAGGCATTAAATAGTATCACATGTTGGAATTTGCTTAAAACATCCATACCTAATGATAGCTTTTCCTAATTTGAAGGATTTTGCAAGCGAGTCTTACACTATCCGTCCTGCAAGTATTATTTCAGCATGCAGAAAGCTCATTATGAATATATGATAATAGAGAAAGATATTTATCCCTTTCAGATTACTTCCATATGCATCCTCTGTAATTAAATCAGTGGCTTATGGCAGCTGGCCTTTGAAGTGATCTCTGCAAAATAAGAAAATGTAATTTGTGGAACAAAATGCTGATCACTCTATTCCAGCCACATCTGTTCAGCTCTGTTAGTTCAGAGAATTCTGTCCTGAGAGAGTTCATGAAAGTAGAAAGTTTCCTGTATGTCTTTCAGTCCAAAGGAGGTTCAGTGGAAGTAGTGGGCACTATTCTAACCAAATAACAAAGTTTGAAGTCAGAGGCATTTTTGCCCACAATTTGCAGTGAATTCAGTGACACTGATGTTTAACTAAGTAGCTGAACTTGTGTATTTAAATAGAAGTACTACAGTGAGAATGATAAGAGAAAGCAGAGCAAGAATTCCTGGCAGAGAAGATGAAGATTTAGAGAGGTGAATAGAGAGATGAGTGTTTCAGTAGTGGTGGATGAATAAAGCTGTTAGAACTCATGACAAGATTCCCCTTGATAGCAGCACATCTTGGAAACATCTTCTCTTACAGGGGTGTAGACAACAATTGCAATCAGTGTTGCACAGCTCTCCTTGGAGGTGCTTTTCTTACAGGTCACCAGCAGGACCCCTAGAGCCTTTCCAAAGGGATGCCGTTTAAATGTTGGAGACAAATCTACCAGATGGGTGTGCCAAGGAGTTACAGACTTGTCCAGCCACACCTGTGCCTGCTGGAAAACTGTCACCCCCAGCTGCCTGGCACTTCTCTCCCTTTCCTCCTTCCTCTCCTAACCTGGGGGCTTCTACACTTCAGCTCTGACAGACAGACTGCTCCTAGGACTGTTGCCTGAGCTGTCAGGCAAAATGAGGTGAGTTAGCAATGCCCTGAAGTCTAAATAGTTTAGGGAATACCATTCAGCCAGCACAGGTCAGTCTGTTTGCAGAGCTGAAGGAAGTGAGAGGGCAGTTACAAGGAGTGCCTTCAACCAGTAAACATTTGCAACTGAGGGATATGTCCACTGTCTCAATTTTTTCCATACCGTACCCTGATACATTATCAATTCTTTAATAAATGGCTTCTGGTTTCTAGTAATGTCAGTCTAATCTGTACTATTAGCAATCATTTCTGTTTCTTACAAATAAGCAGATTGAAATGCCTTCAGCTCAAGTGAGTATCTTTGTCCTTACACAGACTTCCAAGACAGGTTGGAAAAGAAATATACCAAATAATTACCAAATAACTTGAATAAAAGTTACATTATATAACCATTTTATTACAATACCCCAAAGTCTAAGGTGTTTTTTTTGTTCCTTAGAAGAGAATGACTTCTGCTAGACACAGAAATCTGTACTAAATAGATCCATAACAACATACACTCTTCCCAATGAGGATTTTTATTCATGGTATCTGCTTCTAATTAAATATCTGCACTACATTATACATACTAAGGCCAAATCCTTTGCCCTTTGAAGTCAATGGCCAGGCTTCCAATGAGTTCACGTGGAAAAAAAGTAACTCCTCTGTTAAGGCTTCCTTTAGTACAATTTCAAACATTAGGTTTTTAAAACAGAGCTTCAGCTTTGCCAGCTTTGCCTTCACACAGCAAGCAGCTCCTGAAATTCCTGTATTAGGCAGAGAGTACTAGGAAGGGCAAATTTAGTCCTATTAAATTATGCTCTTCTGTCATTCTGTTTACTTTTCTTTCTGTTACTGTAAAGAGCCACAATGGACATATGGTGTCTTACATTGTTTTTATTTTAGAAACGTTCTAGAAATTCAATATTGCAGCAATTTATGCCATACGTGGCATGTTTATGCTCTGGAGAAG
>PYHW01010608.1:34604-57598 GCA_013186435.1 Turdus rufiventris | reverse complement strand
AATATCAGCAAATAGCAGCTGTGTCAGAAGGGTGAATTTGAGAATAAGAGTCTGTCCAGGCTGCAAAAACAAACTATGTTTGGAAATGTATTAGCCAGCAAATTTAAACAAACAGTTTTAAATACAGGCCAAGTAAGGCAAGTTGTGTTTAAAATCATGTAGGTTGACTCTAAACTCCCCTCCTTTGCTGCCAAAGTTCAACTAGCATGTTTTAAACATGGCTTGTTCTGCTGATTGCTCTTGCATAAAGTTGTGTTCAAATCCTGCTCGAAATGTCAAGTGACACAAATGAGGCAGGGTCGTGTTAGCCCAGTGCTGAGCCCTCACCCAGCTCGCTGAGAACTGCAATTCCAAACAGTGGTGGAGAGGAAGATCCTGCTTTCACTAACCTCATTTACCTGCCTAAATGAGCAGGTAAGTGAGCATTTGTGAGCATTTGCCAGGGGTGACCATGTAAGAGCATGACAACAACTTTGAAAGGTTTCCTTCAACCCAGCAGCTGAGATGTCTTTCGTGGGCTGTGCTGTCATGTCTCACCCATTTTTTTTTTTTCTGCTAGACAAATGGTAGAGGTTAACTTGATGAAAACCTCTTGGGGTTGTTCTGTATGTGTCAAGTATTTTGGATAAACACAGAGAAAAAGCCAAACTACCACAACACAGCCCACCTCTGTTTACACCCAGTATTAAATAATCATGTTCAGACATTACTTTTCACACTGTTGGTTCAGGTTGTTTGAGTTTCACTTTCTGTTTCAGGTTCCAATGAATCCAAAATGATGAAACTGAGACTTGAAATCTGAGCATGTTGATGGACAAGGGCACAAGTCTAAAATGACCAGGCAGCCAGTTGTCACATGTCATCACTAAGCCAAAGGTAAAGCAAATTTGGAAAGCAGTAGCAGAAGTCTCCTTGTAAGCATCTGTTCGTTTTTACTTTTAGGATACTGATCTGGATTTATTTTGAAACACTTACAGGTCTGAGTCATGCAACTTGCCTCCCTTAAATATTAGAACTATTTGGTTAAGTTCCCAAACTTGAATTATCAAGACTTTGACAAATAGAAACGAGTTAATCAAATTATTGTTTGGGGCTGAGAATCACGTACCTCTCTTGCAAAGGTAATTTAATAGAGTCATATTGCAGTTGAATGTAAATGTAAATCATCTATAGAGCAACTCATTAAATTACCTGTTGCAAAAGAGATGCTTCTTAAAGGATACAACTTTACTGTTAAATATTGTTAGGTATTAATAGAAAACCTTACAGGACTTGCTTTCAAATGCTAGTTCAGAAAATCAGCCATTATTTTGCATGTATTTTAAATTAAAATCTGCAAAGAGATTTGCAAGAAAAACCCCCACAATTATATTAATTAAAAAATATTATTTCATATATCTCATGGTAAAACAGAAAGGACATCGTGCACTGCTTAGCTTTTATATATCTTGAATACTTATCCTTCTAGGGTCACTGCTACACTGAGATTTCCCATCTCCTGCTTTGGGAAAACAGCACTGTCATAGCTCAGTGAAGGGATACACACAGCCACTGTTTTCCTTAGCTTTGGACTCATGATTAAACTATTTTTTTTAAATAACATCCATTTATTAGATAACCTTCTTAGCACAGTGTGTCTTTGGACATAGCATTTAAAATATTTTATTTTAAAGCCCATAAGTTTTATTGGGGCAGTATATAGAATAGACAAATTCTCTTTATCTGAAAATAAATTTTTATGAAGTATTTGCAACATTATTAGACTTCACAAAGTAAGTTGGTGTAGAGAGCCAGGGTTTAGAGAAGGAGAATTGTCAAATGCTTCTTATGCCTCCACAGAAAATGAGTCAAATGTATGTGTTGAATAAGCCTTTAAAATAGACAAGAAGAATATACAAGAAGATACAAGAAGATACAAGAAGATACTTTCTCACACTTTAGAAAAATCCATTTGTTGCAATCTCACATTAACAAATTATTGAATGATCTTGAATCTAATGTAGTGCTTGTAAAATTATTTGCTGATGAAAATTGCCTGTTTTATCTGCAAAAGTACTTGTGAAAAGGTACTGAGGTATTTGTTGGTGAAAAGTTTGTCTTTATCTCTCCATTAACACTTTGCATGGTAATGGAAGACAGTAATTTATACTCCAGGCAAAACTCTCATGGATTTCAGTGGGAATTCTGCTTGAATATATGCTTCAGGAGCTAGGCAGAGGGGGAATGGTTTACATATTCCTTATAAATGTAATAAAACTATTTTAAAAGGCATAAAACAAACTGGTAAAAGCTGCTTCTGGCAGTGAGCTGCAGTGACTTATTCCATCAGATTTGAAAACAATATGTTTCCTTTATCAAAGAGTAGGTAAATGTGAATTTAATATTTTGTATCTTGATATGTTTTAATGGATTATCTCATTTCCCTCCATTACATATCCCTCTCCCCTTCAGAACTATATCACAATCACTTCTCCACTCATGACCAGAACCTGAGTGACCTTCCCTCTGCTCTAACAAAGACAAGCAACTCCTCTGGAGCCTTTCCTTTCATTTACAGAAAAACAAACTTGTACCTGCGAGTTTTTTCCTAAAAATACTTTTTATTTTTCTAAATGTGAGTATATTTTCCTGGGGATTTTCCCATTAGAAAATACTGTGTGTTATTGAATACACAATAATACTGTGTATTACTCAAAATACATTAGAAGTAAAGTACAACTATCTCAAGTCCCAACTCTTAGTCCTAAAACTGAACTCATTCTTAAGTGCCCCAGTCTAGGATATGAAAATGAAAAAAAAAAAAAAAAAAAAAAANAAAACAAAAAAAAAAAAAAAAAAGACAAAACAACCCACTCTTGAACAGACCATTTTTATCAGGAAGACTAAAGTTTAGTCAGAATCTTGTGGTTTTTACTTTTGATTTTATGTAACCAAGGCCTCTTGCCTTTTACCGTTGCTCACCATTTTTTAAGTTCTAGCTACAAGTTTTCACTAGATGGCAGGAGTCCGCTGCCATCTGTTATCAGGGGCTTTACTTGCACAGCAACAGTTGCCCATCGGTAGGAAAAAAAAGTGAACATGTTCAAGTTTTGCCAAACATAGAAAAACAAATAAAGAACTTAACAGGAATGAGAAAAATTATTCAGACCCTCAATAAATCACAGTTCTGTTACTGGTTATGGTTAATATGACAGGCTGGAAATAAGTGAAAAGAATAGTGAAAGATGCTCTTTTCTTGACAGAGAAGCTAAAAGGACCTTCTCCTAAACAATAAAGTAGATTTATTGTTTCTGCTGTTTGCGAAAAAGTTAACTGATACAGTAAATTAAAGTTAACTGATAAAAAAATGTATTGACAGTCTGAGAAAGTTACAGCTCAAATACTAAACTGCTGATCTAAAATACTATATCAAAGTAAAACCAACATACTCAGTGCACTGCATTACCAAGACACTGGAAGGAGACAAGATACATGTGAAACTCTCTCCCTCAGTTTAACTAGGCAGAGTTCATGGGATGATGATCAGTCCCCATACTGTTTCAGCCAGTGGTATTTTGCTGAGCTCAGAGCTCTGGACAAAACTTGTCCCTCTTGTCTAAGGGAACAGAATGCAGCTGCATACAGTTACATAAAGCCTTAATAACCGTGACAAATCTTCATTGTTGTGCTGGAGTGAGCACTGATTTTAAAAAAAACTACTTTTGAAATATTTTTTCTGCAAGTTGGGGCTACTAGTTCCTATTTTTAATTTATTGTCAACTTCCACCGTCTGTCTTGCCCTCCTTCTGTACGTGCAGATAATTTATATAGTGTCCAGTAATTTTCAGCGTTGCTCATGAAATATAAGAGGGAACGTTTGGCATCTATTAAAGCTGCTTCTAAGACTGGATAACTTTCCAAAACCAGAGGATTCCCAAAATAGTAAGAACATTTTCTCATGATAAAGCTGTATTTATTCTATGACCAGAGTAGAAAAACTATCATAAATAGATGACTGAGGCAGCATTTCCTAATATGAGATTGAGTTTTGCAAAGTGCTGGGTGCACTCAAAGCCAGAGAGCGAAGCAAACAGGAGCTGAAAGGCGCACATCGAGTCACAAGTGAAACATTCAGCATCTAACGAAACTTTTGCAACACTTGCAAGCTACCAAAAAGTAATAAACCCTTTTTATCGAAACAGAATCAGCACCTGTAGAATCTCTGCAAAACACGCTAGCAAATTCAAACAAGCATCACAAGAAGATCCACACCAACCATTTCCCTGGAAGCAGGCTGGATTTAAACACAGTGGTCCTGTCATTCCATGTCCACAAAATTCCAACATCTTTCTGTCATGCTCCTACCTTGGCGATTTGCAGAGGCTGCTTCTGCTCCTTGCCCCCTTGCAGCCTGAAGCCCCACGGCGCCCCTCCGCTCATAGCAATGCAGAGATAATCCCCTGTGCCCATTTTCCTGGTGCAGTTGGGCAGCATTCACATACAGCAGAGCATGAAAAACTTGGCTTTGCAGATGTTCAGAGAGCTGGAGACTCGTCTGCCGGGCAGAGCTGGAGACCCAGAGCACCACACTGTTGCTGCTGCTGTGTACTGCACGAGCAAATGTAGTCATTGAGGGGAATGGAAGAGCTCCCTCGCACCGAGGGCACAGCCCACTCTGTCGTCAGATTCCGATGCTCAGCCCACCTTCAAAGTCAAGTAAGTGAACTTGGAACTTGGAGGAATGCACACAGAGAGGCTCAGCTGTGAGGCAGAGAAAGGTGGCTTTAAACATGACTCTCCTGCTAGCTTAATCTAAACCACAGCAAAAAGAAGTGTACATTTCCCTGTGACAATTTGGGAAATAAGTTTACTTTAGTAACATTTTAAATTGTAATTTACCCATTTCTTGCATTTTTTACTCCAAGCAGAATCTCAAGTGAAACACCACGTACATCCTCTGAATAACTAATTCACTCGGACTGAACTGGCTTTAGGATTTTCATCTCTACTCTGCATGCACTTTCTGCAGCACTGCAGGCATGTAAGGAAAAAAAAAAAGGAGAGGAAAGCATTATAATTTCCCTGTCATGGAATTGCTTCTTTCTTCTTTTACTAGTTCTCTCTGACCTCAGTATAGTTTAAAGTGTGCTGTGATTTTGACCTGAATTACTATTGGATCCTAGTAATTCCTGTTCTGCAGCCTGCTGCCTTTCCTACCAGAGAGAAGAGGTTTAGTGAAATGAAGTATCAGATCCCTCTACAGATGCTATGAATGGATGGTTTGCATTATGTCATTAAAAATATTCATAAAATTCATTGGGGTGGTTTAAGAGGTAACTGTTCATCAGCATGGGATGAATATTCCTCCAGCTGGGAGTTAACAACTGACAGCATTATCTGCTACTCACCTCAGCCCAAGGTCTGGCAGCCTGGTTTAAATCACATTGCATTTTGAATGAAGCTGGTTCTAAAGGAGAGTGTTCAGCAGGTGAGCTATCTTTAATGTCTGGACAAGTTTCTGAAAGAAACACCTTTTACTTTGAGACCCAGGGTACTGGGACATCAGATTCTCACAGTATAAATTCACTGAGGTCCCTCTCTGAAGAGTTTCCACTTAGTTCTAAGCTGTCAGAGATGTTGGGGCTACAGGAAACACTCATAATTTAAATTACATGACTTTGCATCTCAGCAGCAGGTAACCACTGAGGGTTTAAACCTATCCAGTTCATCTGTCAATTTAGAACCCCTGGAGTGATGCTTCAAAGGCAAAATATCAAGGTAGAGACAGGATCTTCTGTTAAATTGAAATATTCTGGCTGGAAGAAGTATACAGAATTCTAGAAGCTTGAGTCCCTCACTAGTCCTCTGAGACACTAAGGTAACACAAAGCCTGGCTGGAGACAAGATCCCTAATCAAACAGAGGAAAATGTCACTGTCTCAATAACAGGATTTAGGAGGAGGAACAGTGCTTGCTTTATTGACTACAAGTCAATAGCTCTGGAGAAGCAAAACAAGCACAGGTTGCCATATAATTAAATACTTAAGGAAAACACCATCAAGAAAAGCCATACTAGGAAAGTGGATGGCCTTTAAAGGGACATTGCTAGACAACCTCTGAGTGTAGACATCTCATTTGAAATAGTTCAAGGTGCATAACTGCTTATTATCTTCTGCAGTGTTGATACATTGCTGCAGCAGACAGATTTTTAGTCTTTCCCTAGGCAGAATCTTGCTTTCAACAAAATCCTCTTCTTTTTACCTAATGGTGCAAGTTTTTATAGATTTTATGGCAATAGAAGCTACAAATTTCAGCAGAATTTGTCACATAATTATTAGTCCTTCAGATGTTACAAATCTGTGATAAAATGCTTAGGGTGTTTTAAGCTTGTATTAATTAGTCTCTTACCATATTGGTAAAAAGGAATAATCAAATTTGATCTATGTTTCTGAACTTCTTCCTATACTTATTGGAGAAATCAAATTAAAGAGAATCGCCCCTGTATTTGGATGGTTGCTTATGTGATGGGAATTTATACTAGATACAGATGTTTCTGTCACTTTTGGCCGTGCAACTGAGCTGTGTAAAATATTGGAACAGAACAACCTTGATTAGTGATTGCTCAGCTGAAAAAAATCACCAGTCAGAACATCAGGATCTGTTTGGTTTTGATGTATGAAAAAGCTTTGGGCATACTTTAACCTGGTACATTTAAAGTGATGCTTTGCTTGAGCTGACAAGAGCTGTGTTCCTGACAGGAGAAAAAAAATAGGAGAAATAACTTCTGTCTTGTTAGCATGTTGAGGGACTTCTATAACAATAATTTCAAACAAACTGCTGCTTTCCTCTAAGGTATAATTTCTTGTTTGCACTGCAGTAAGGAAACCATTTGAGGTCTGTAACTAAACTGTTCCTATGATGGGGAGACCCAAAGCTTCCTATGTCTTAATCTCACAAAGAACATTCCATAGGCCCTAACAATTCCCAGTTGCTTTATATGAATTTCTTAAATGCTTATGCTGCAGCATATTTTGCTTTTTAATACTATTCATATCCTTTTGTACACTCTTGCATCCTTTGGGATTTCTAAATGCTGGTCAGAAATTGGACATCAAGATAAAAGTGGAGTCCATAATGGAGTTTATGACTTTTTGGTCTCTGTCATTTCTAGACCTTAAATAAATTGCATCAATTCTGAGATTATTTTCAAAATACAGTGAAAATTTTCAAGCTATTGGCAACTACAGCCATTTAACCACTGCCACCATCTCCATTGTTTCACTAAAATCTAAAGATCCAGTTTTAGGCAACAAGTGATAAAACCTTTAGGTCACGAACAATCCTATAAACTGGAAAAATGACAAATGGCAGAATTCGCTCAACATCTGTCTGTGCCCAAATACAGGCAAAGCTTTGGCTTCAATCTGATCTGTATTAAAAGATTTCCAGGTCAATCCTGCCCTTGCTCAATTCCCTTCAAGAACTGCCAATCAAAAAACCTAGCACAATAGCCTGGATGATAAGGTAGGAATGCTTGCAGAATAGCCAAAGTGAAACCATCTATCCTGAAATGATAATAGCTGGAAAATGGAAATGGAAAATGGTGCATTGCTTTCCCCAGGCAGCCTCCACTCCAAGATTTCCTCAGCTGGATGTGGCAGCTCTGTACTTTGTAATAGGAATTTCTCCTCCATGAACTTTTGTAGGTTGTTGCCAATTGAGCCCACGTAACTTTTGATATCTTTAGCTTAGAGAGGAAGTCATCCCTAACTAAATAGTGACATAAAGAATCACCAGTCACTTTCTCTGCCTTGAATCTTGATGCTACAGATTCATTTGATGTCCCCTGGTTCATGGATCAAGGGAAACTGTGACCATGCAATCCCCAGGCACACTTCCCAGGCACACCTCCCAGGCACTTATTTTACAGACATTTTGTATATCCACTTTTTTCAAACAGAGAACAGAATAATTAGTCATCCTTTACAGAGAAGCCATCTCACACCTTTCATTCTCTTCATTTTCTTTCTCAACATCCTCTACAGTTCTAAGTCCTATTTGAAATGAGGATCTGCAACACCACACAGCCTTCAGGAAGCAGAAAACGCTGGGATTTATGCAACAACATGGTGAGATCCATTTTGTTCTCCAGCTGCTAACCCCAACACTGCTAACACCTGATTTGCTTTTTCAGACACTGCACAGTTAATGTGTTCCTGGAATTTTCTTTCAAAATCTTAAAAACTTGTCTGGTGCTGCTTAGTTCAAAGCACAGTTGTATATGTGAATTAATGCTTTTTTCCCCAATGTGTATCACCTTATACTTCTAAGCCATGTTATAGTATGGCTGCTTAGTTTTCTTAAAAGCCTTTGGTGAAGGAATTTGTTGAAAGCCTTTTGTAAATCCAAGATCAATCAGATCACCCTTATCCACGTGTTTTTTGATCCCCTCAAAGAACTGCCTTACGTTTGTGAGACAGGACTTCCTTTTTTGAAAACCTTTTTAACTCTTCCCAGATAGGTCATATTTATCCAGATGTCCACTGTTCCATATTACAGCTTCCACCTCGTTGTTTTGGATAGATACCAGGCTGACAGGCTTCTTGTTTTCTGAGTCTCTCTTGGAACACTTTAGTTAAAAAAATGGCACTCTCTAATCTCGGTAATGGTCAGCTATTTCAGCTCTGAATTCCTTTAAAGCTCTGTGTGGTCTTGGTGACCACTTCTTAGTTTTCTTTGCCTCATCTGCTGCCACTTGGCCATATATTTTCTCTTTGTAATAATGTATGATACTGAACAGTTTTACAAGTGGATTTATCTGAAATCTAATAATCAAGTATTTCTGCAGCTGAGTTCAGAAGACATTCTTCGTATTTGAGAAGAAATAAAACATATGTTTGTCTTTTCATCCAGCAATAAAAGCAAAGCTTTCATTTCACCTACAGTTTCCTACAGTAGTATCCTAGGACTGTGGATTCTTTAAAAATGCAAACATTTCCACCCATTCCTTAGTAATGAGGAAGAGACACAGGGAAAGGGGATATCATGATCTCTAATTTATGGGCAGCATTTTACTGCTGTGAGTACCCAGATGGTCTGACTTCCTCCTTTTTCTGCATTTCATTTTCTTTTCATATCTGACTTTTTTCCACATTAAAATCAACATAGGCAGTTCCCCAGTAATACCTATTTTAACAGCTTTCTAGATTTAACTGTATCATCTATAAACAATTTAATAAACTACCCAAGTTAATGTACAGTGTGATTTTAGCCAAGTGGGAGAATCAGCAGGGGGGTGGGAAAAAAAAATAAAAGCCTGGGCTTATTTGTTTGGTGGGTTCTTGGTCATTTGTTCATTTGGTTTGGCTTTGGGGGGCTTTGTTTGTTTGTTTGTGTTTGTTTTTGTTTTGTTAATTACGTGGAGAAAATCTCTCACTTGTAATTATATAGCTGGTTTAATGAAACAAATGATAAAATCACAGCCATGCCACTAAAGAAATCACAGCACACAGTCTTTTCCAAATGAAGGGAAGATGACCTCTTCCAATATATCCCTTCAATGATTTTTTAAGGTGGATTCTGCAAACTAGGCAATGTCAAGCGCCTCAGCACATGCTCTTTTCCCAAATCATTGCCTGATAACATGCCTTATTCCTTAGTCTTCCAATTCAGTAGTTATATAAGGCTAAAACATATTTTGAAGGCAGATCTAAACATCATTTTCCACAAACCTTACTGAAGTAGAAAAATACATTTCTGCTTAATTGCTACCTTTAAGGTTTTTTTCTCCTGACTTAAGAAGCAACAAGGAACAGAGACACATGGAAAGGATTTAATTTTCAAAAGAGTTATAAAATGACAATGTGAATTAAATATATTGATGGAAGGTTCAAATGCATGGCTCCAGCTAACATCCATTAAAGCTGATTCTCTTCATCTTTTCCCAGCAAAATTCTCTTGTCCTACAAGACAAATTAATAAAATCCAGATGTTTTGATTGCATGAGGAACCTTGCAGTGCACTGCCAGATAAGAGGGTTTGCTCACTGAAGTACAGACATTGAGTGGCAAAGGTACCAAAACCAGTCATACCAAGTTCTTAGTGAAAATAAATTAAATATACAGGTCATAATAATTCTTAGCTACCTATAAGGCTAGAAAGGAAGGCACTGCTCACACTCATAGGAGGCATGAGCAGTTCCTCACCATTAAAGGTAAAAGCTTTTAATTTTAATCCCTAATGTGGATTATGAGGCAAGGTACTGTATGATGGGCTGGAATTTTAGAACTAGTCCTGCCTTCTTGTTTTTTTCCCCAGCTTCAAAACTGGCAAATGAAGGGTAGTGGAAGAAGCAGAGAAATGTAGAGGAGGGTATTTCTCAGCATTTAGGTTACTGGGTGTCGTCCTAGATTTGTATTTGTTGTGAGGAAATAATCCCAAATAAATTGGCAAAAGAAGCCACTTTCCTTCAAAACACAGGAACAATGTTTTTAGCATTGAGCATTGCTGAATTACACAAGAATAAATAGAAATTTGTCTAGGGAATGTAACTACAATCTAACATGTTAGAAGACAAATTAACGAGCACCTCTCCAAGCATGTACATATCACAGGCCCTCAGCAGCCAAAGACCTGCACCATTAAATACAGGACATAAAAATGTATGGATAACTCAAAGAAGCAAGAATCTGGGAAGAGACTTCTCATGTTTCTTTGATGTTTGTCCTTCCTGTCCCTACCACAGCCAATCTCAGATACTGAGGAAATACTTTCCTAAACCGGTTAAAGAGGAGTAAACTTTTTTTTTCCCCCTGGACTTCTTGGACAAAAATCTTTAGAGAAAGTTTTCCTTTATGAAAAGACATGGATTTCAGATTGTGTCCAAAAATTAATACACAAAACAGCTACAAGATTTTGATCTGAGAAAAAGCAAAACACATTCATTGCAAGGTTTGTGAAAATGAAAAGGAAAATTGCGACACTGGAATTACAGTTTCTTCTTAATCTAGAAGTAAGGTTTTGGGCTACAATTCATGGATCCAGGTGTCATTCCACTGCTGGTTTTACTTATCCCTGTGTTTTAGCAAGCAAGAACTAATTTACTCTTGGGACTTGGAATGACTCTAAGGTGTCTATTTCCTTTTCATTTTTATTCTCAGGAGATGGGATGACTACAGTTTTGGCTTCAGTAGTTGGAAAAATTCTGATAAAAGCCTCTAAAGTAAAAAGAAAACTATTTATGTGTCATTTTCTTTCTGGTTTTGGCAGGGAGATGCTGCATCACATTCTTCCTAACAGAGCCTGTGGGAATCAGAATTGATCTTCTTTGCCAAAGCTCAGAAGGGCCTTGAATGGAACACGCATGTAAGTAATGCAAGCAGGTGTTCCACTGTGCTCACCTCTGCCCTAATGCTTCATCCTGCTCTTTGAATTGTCATTTAAAGGTGGCAGTTGAGTAACACAGCACCTTTTAGCCATCTGTTCATCTAAAACAGTTGGATTTTATGATCTCCCCTCTTCCTGTTGAAAGAACATTTCATAGCAGCTTGTTGGGCTAAAGAAATACACCCTGCAAATCTCTTCTCTGATGTACAACAGTGAAATTTATAATCAAGAGTAACCACATCATATTCAGTTAGAAAATATATTTTCATCATAGCTGAGATGTGGATTAGGCCCAAGTAATTTACTAAATTTTGAAATTATGGTTTAATGTAGAATTTAGGATTGAACAAAAAGATTTAAAATTAGTCTGATGAATACTCACCTGCATCAGATTTCATCTTTTAAATTTTGTTTCCTGTTAGCAAGTGTAGAGGTGATTAACTCCCCTTGACTGGTTGCTTTGAAAGAGCTCCATTACATGCATGGCTGCAGTCCAGCATAAAAATCAACTATTTTTGCATTGCAGTTTAAAGCAGGTATTGTTTGTTACTTGGAAGGTCCCTAAGAATGAATTTTTCCATAGTGGAAAGAAGAACAGGAGAAGCAGAGAAAAACTGAGTTATAATGCAGTATGGGTCTTGGGAAGTTTGGATTCTGTTTTTACACTTGAAACTCACATTTTTTGGTCTGGGCCTGGGAAATGGGAGAAATAGCTGCGAGATATACAGTGAAACCTTGAGAAATACAAAAACTTCTCAAATTCTCTGCTTGTAGTTTGGTTGTTTGATAGTTTGAGTCCTCCTGGAGTATCCTTTTCTTCCCTCTTTCCTCTGTATTACAAAGTAAGCTGTAAAGTTTGTGAAGCAGTTTCTAACGCTCCTAACTGCAGTGAAGTGTTTTGCTCAGTGTCTGCCCCTGTGGGTCTGATGTTGGTGGTTCCAGCTACAGCATCTGGCATAAGGACACATCATAAAAAGTCACCTTGGCATCAAGTGCTGCCTGCAAGAGGCAGACAGCATCGCTGCCTCTGCCTCTGAACGGTTCTGGTTAGGCTTTTCCAGAGAAGCAGAGGTGACACAACCAGGACCTCCCCACATGAAATCTTACCCCCCATCCATATAACTGCAATAGATTAAAAAGCAATCCAGCTATCTTCATTCCTGGCAATGAACAAGAATTCCAGCTCTTTGATAACCAATTCCTTTCCAAGTGGAGCAGATTCTATTGGAAAAATCTGCCCTCCAGAAATACCTTGATGTTTAACCCCTGCTGATCCTGCAGCCTTGCCTGTAGCACTGCATCTTCTTGCCAGGAGCCACTTTCCAGACTTCTCAGCTCCTTCTACCTCTGGCACAGGCCTCTACTGCTCATGTACTCTGGAGCTGGCCTGGACATGGATCCGTCTGTTTTCCAGACAGCTGCATTTCCCATGTCCATAAATGCTGAACAAGTGGTTTATGTGCCTCCACAGTGCAAATTTACCATGCATGCTGTGACACCAAGCATGGCACAGAATTTTGCTCCTGCCCTTTTAATGCCAGCTGCATCGCCTATCCCACTGTTGCTTCTGTGGTGAAAAAATAATATGATAGATTTTTTTTTAAATAATTCTGATGTTTATTTTTGTTGATCATGGGGAAGATATCAATTGCTTTATACTAAAGGTATCCCAATAGCACAAACCCAGTATTTTGAAGAATACTTTGTAATCAAGACTAATATTTTTACAAAAAACAGAGATTCTTTCCTGTTATGTAAATTTTTCCATGCTCAGATTGATTTTTTTACTTTCATTAGTGCTGGAATAAAGCAGAAGCATGGTCAAAGCAAGAACACACATAGAAGTATTTACATCTCAAGTAACTCAAGCAAATACCAGTTTGTTATGAAGAACACACTCACCTATTCTTTTTTATTGTTAGAAAGTTTGAGTATTGCTCTACAGCAAGACTCCACTAACACATCAGATGTTTTAAACTCAAGCAGGAAACATAAAATGAAAGCCAATGCAAATAAAGCAGCTTCAGATGCTTTTGAATGTAAAAGTGAAATACATTAATGTTTGAGAAATTCCATACATTCAGCAAGTAAACACAGAAAGCATGGTTTAACTTTCTGCTGTTCTTTCAGACTGGTGGCTTAATGTTTATTCACAGTGCTTTATAAGTGATGCATTATTAATCAGATTATATTAAGACCTCATCTTTGTTTTTATGTTACAGTTCATTATGTAGCAATTACAGCAGGATAATGAAGTCTTGGGGGTTTTTTTGTTAAGAACAGGTAGTGCAATCTTTCACTCTCATGCATCTTAGACAGTAGTAAATGAATTTTAAAAATAATTGGAATTCCCCAACTGAAACATCACAGCAGTTTTCTCAGAACACCACATCTATCTCCTGTAAATATTCCAGATCGAGTTGCCAGAATGTTGATTTCATTAGAAAACCAAAATAGCAACAGTCAGTGAGAGTCTCACAGTTTGCTGATATTGGGAAATCCAGAGGCTTGACCTAGCCAGGAAGTATTTTTTGGAAGAAAGCTACCACAGTCATTTTTCTAAAGCACATTTGCTTTTGTAACGTGTGGCTTGCATAGAACTTAACACATGTGGACCATAAAGCATTTTATAAAAATTTCTGTTTTCTGAGTTTCAGGGAAAGAAAGTAGTTTTAGCTAAGAGGGACCAACTTAACAAGAGATCAGGACCTTGGCTTTAAGGCAAGTGCCCTGTTCTCAAGACCCAGATCTCTCCAAGCAAATAATAGCATTAAGTACTCTTTCACTTGCATATCGTTTTTCGTGCCTGAGTAGAATTTTCTGCTTTGCAGATATGGCAGCAAACTCTACAACAGCCATGGCCTCCTCAACTGGCCAGGACCCACTGTGGCTGATCCGCACCCTGAGTTACCTTAGTGAAAAAAACCCCAACAAACCAGTAAGGAATTAATCCTTCCTTTCTTGTGGCCCATGCTTGAGTTAAAATGGGTGACAGTGGACAGTGCCTGTAGGAAGTAGCTATTAACATGGGGTACTTAAAATATACATCAATGAATGTATGTCCAGGATTTAACATTCCTGTATTGTCTTCCCTGAATAATAACACCTACATCAGTCTGGCATTCTGAAAACCCTTGGCTGTTTTCATTTTCATTCTCTATAGGGCAGTGCACTCCAATAATATTTTCTAATTGCCTTTGAGACTGTTTAATCAAAATATCAGTATTCACTTCTGCTGTAACCTCTTTCAGGTTTCTACTGTGCTTAGCTTTTGGCATTAGAAGTGTGGCTGAGTCACAACACTGATGTGTTTCTTCTTACAGTAGTGTTCTGATTCCTGGAATATTACATCTTTTCCTTTTCTTCATATAGCATTTTCTAATTTGACACACGATTTTTAAAAAAAATATAATTCCTTCAAAGTTTGATTTCTTTTTTAAAGAAAAGAAAGCCAAGTCCTTGCTTTCATTTTAATCAAATAATATTCTTAAATATAATTTGCATTTTTCTTGTAAAGCGCTTTACACTAAGCTGTAAGCTATTTTTCATAGACCCTAAATATACAGCAGGCAAAGCATTAAAGACGATTTTAGTGAATATATGTAAGCAAGACAAGGAAACAAAGTAATCTTTTTTATGTAAATAGTTCTAAGGAGCCTTCTGATGTGCAAAAACAAACCTGTAGATTTGTCTGAAGGACACACAAATGAAATAAAAGAAAAACAATTTCAACAAAAAGAAGCACCTTTTAAAATGTATAATCCTTGGAATTTTGTGAACTATTCCTTGGATGAAATTGTCTTTGCTGATAACAACTGAGAACAAACCAGTCTGATTTTCAGATTTTATGGTACAGTTTAATTAAAATGATTTCATAAAATTACTTACAATAGTTTAGCAATCCTGCATTCTCATTTTTGTGAAATTGCATTCTAGACCAATAACACACTTTAATGATGTTGCCACGTTTCTGAAATTGAAAACCTTAAATTACTTTTAATGTTATAGGTGAAAACGGTCGATAAATCCTACTTGTAGCTTCCAAACATCCAGACTGTGACATGCTGCATGCCTCTTGTCTCAGTGTGCCAAGCTAGAGGACAACATGAGCATCCTCAAAAAAATAGAGGCATCTCGATCCATTTCCAGTGTGGGCCAGAATTAAGGGAAGAACTGCCAATGCCATGCCTTCTCCTTGCTATCTTTTGCTGATCTCATGTTTCGGCTTCACTGGAGCTGATTTCAGGGAGGAGAAATCTGATAGTAAGTATTCAGTGGCCAAGTAAGTGCACGGTTCCTCAGTGCTGAGTTATCCACAGCTGCTTGCTGTTAATAGCTCGGAGTGAGACACTGCAGCACTGGTGGGACAGTGGCTGCCTGACTCCCTGGAAAAATAGGGAATGTCCAGACTTAAACCTGTTGTTTTCCTCAGCGGCATGATATTTCAGAAGAGCTTTGCATAACTTTAGTAGTGTGTCTGTATAACCAGGAAAAGAGATAGGGGTGAGGGGTGGAGCTGCAGCACAGCAGTGATGAAAGGCATTGGTTTGCATCCTGCTTATGAAAGAGTCACCGATACCCTGCAGCCAAAACCACATCCAGTTTAACGATGCTTGTCACCTCAGGGACGAAATTTTCCATTCTGATTAGACAGTTGGGAGAGATTTGAAAGGTTTTAGACTTTCCCTGACATGTCCAAAAATATTGGCTCTGATAACACTGGTAGAAAACCAGCTGATATTATTTAGTGGTGAATCCAGCTCTGGTTAGCAAGAATAAAACAGGTTCTTGTTCTTGCCTACTTTGCTCGTTGAGGTTTCCAGCGAGTCATGTAAAGGATGCCACTGTGTCTCTTCTTTTTAACATCTGTCTCAAAGGCACTGGAGGTCTTTTTCAGATTTTTTTTGTACAGTAATGAATTTTTTGGACAGTTTGTTTTGAGGTCACAGCCACTACTGAGGTATAGCCCTAAGTAAAACAGTTTGGTACATTCAAAAGACTTATTAAGGTTGTAGAACAAGGGTAAGAAAGCCTCTGGAGCCTGAATTCCATGTGCACATGGGTTACACAGCTTGTCACGGTGTGATTCTTGGGGCCAGGAGTTGCATTTTGATGATCCTTGTGGGTCCCTTCCAATTCAGGATATTCTGTGATTCTTTGAGCAATTGCTTTTTTTTCACCTACCTGTTTGCTTTCTTTTGACTTTAACACAATTAATATTTATTTGTGATTGGAAAGAAAAGTAACTTTACTAATACATCTTCCTCGTGTTACTTCCAATCTCTCTCATGTTACTCCCATGTTTCTACTTTGTTAATTAGAAAAACATTACCTATCCTGTAACCAAGACAGCATTTTTAAATGCACTTGGACAGTAATTAAAACCAGAGTATGCAAACAGGTAAAGTACCAGCATCGTATTTCACTGTCGATATTCAGGTGGCATAATTTTACATACAGGTATGCAAGATATACAGGTGTGAAATGCAGTTGTAAATATACATATACACATCTTGGACCAGACAGCCGGTGAGAGGATGACAGGACAGCCTTAAGCTGCTCCAGGGCAGGGTTAGGTTGGACACTAGGAAGAACTCCTCACAGAAAGGATAATTAGACACTGGAATGGGCTGTCCGGGAGGCGGTGGAGTCACGGTCCCTGGAGGCGTTTCAGGAAAGCCCGGACGTGGCACTGAGGAACATGGTTTAGTTGACGTGGTGGTTGGACTCGATGACCTCACAGGTCTTTTCCAACCAAATTCATTCCGCGATTGTGCTTTTCAAGCACATAAGGAGGAAAAAAGAAGCATCGCTTTGGTACGACGGCTCCCGGCCGCTGTCCCGGGATGAGCGCCCCGGGCCGCCCTTCGCCCCCGCCCGCCAGGGCACGGCCCGGCCGCGGGCGCGGCCTCGCCGCCCGCACTGCGCAGGCGCGGTCCGCGCGGGGCCGCCTCAGACGTGGCACTCGGGCGCGTGAGGCGGCGGGCGCGCGGCCGCAGGTAACGGTCCCAACGGGCGGCCCCGGCTGAGGGGACAGCGCGGGGACAGCGCAGGGCGGGCGCGGCGCTCCGGCCGCCTCAGCAGCGCCGAGCCCGGCGGCTGCGCCCGGCCCGAGCTGCCGGCGGCGGAGAGCGGCCCCGGGCAGCCTCAGGTACCGCCGCGGGGCGGGCGGGGGCTACGGGCGCGGGGCCGGACCTGTTGCGGGCTGACGGCGCCTTAAAACTCGCAGGCATGGGGATGGATAAGTTGTAGGCGCATAAAAAATCGTAGGAAAGCTTTGCGGGCTTGGCGGTGAATGGGGAAAAATGAGGTTTTGCTTTCGTGGCTTAGTTGGCAGTGTGTTAGCGAAAAAGCAGCCAGGAATAGGTGTGTGGTGTGCTGCATTCCGGGTGTGCGCAGCGCTGCTCCGTTCCGAGTGTGGATAAAGGTGTCACAGCCCCAGGCTGGGCCACATTGACACAGCCCCTCTGCCCGGGTGACGTGTGCGGAGCGCAGTGCCTCCGAAAAAATACAAAGTTAATACTTGTCCTTCGGGGAGCCAAGGATTCGAGCCTGGTTTTGTTTCTGCTTCTGCTTGCGCATAGTTAACTTTGACATCTTCACAGGAATACCAGAGCGTTGCATCCTCTGGAAAAGGTGACAGCCTATTCCTTAGTAAAGGTCAGTTAAATCCTCCAGCTGTTCCTGGTGGTGTTCCCCAGGTTCTGGGGTATGAGGTGAACTGGTGCTGAGACAAGGAGAAAAAAGTTTTCATGACATTCTGTATGAACTATTGTCATGGTGTGGTGGTGCATCCACACCTTCCCCCACGGTGTAATTTCTGAAATGCTCTTACTTCTTCAGGCACTTTAAAACGCTAATTTGTGATAGTCGGTATATATACACCTATCCTGAGAAGAGATTAAATATCTATGGTGCTCAATAGAATCTGGAACTGTGTTATTTTGTCTGTGGTTAGAGCTCCTCTCTCACTTCAGCACAACCTCTGTGTGTTTATACTGTCTGTGGGAAGTTTGACGTGGCAAGATTTCTTTTTTTTTGGTGTGTGTGTGAGTAAGCTGAGGAGGAAGTAATTTCCTCTGAATGCTCTTGCAGCTTAAGGTGTTTGTTGTTGCAGCTGCCTCTTAAGTGAAAATCTCTTCCTTTGTATAGATATAACATATATACCCATGTTGGTGTGTAGGTAATTTAATGCTAATTTAATGTCTTTCGGAACCATTAAAGCTCTCACTGCCACGTCTTTTCTGGGGGAGGCAAGAAGGTACAGCTGGCAGCACCAAGCCTCTGATCAAACATTTTTCTTTCTTATCCCCATGTTTACCTTGTTGACTAATAAACAGGAGAAAACTCCATAGGATTTGCTCCTGGAAGCAGTTAGCTACTGCAGCGCAGAAATCTTGTGCTGCATTGAAGAGTGTAGGGAGGGCCAGGCTCTGTACACAGCTCAGAGTGATTTCTTGTCTGATGTGGATGATGTTGAGGGTTTTTTCTTCAGAAATATCTGTTTAATTTGGGAAGCCTAGGAATGGGTATTCTGATAGGGATAACTTTTCTCTACTGACATGAGCCAGTGCAGCATAAATTTATCTATGTGTTCTCAGAGCTGTGATTTCGAGGTGGCTTTGTGTGTGCTTCTGGAGCACAATTCCTGATTTATTTTCATCCAGTTTCCATGTATAAAGATGACTCCATGGCTTGAGCTTAAGGATGTGAAGTCCAGGTGGTTGGGAAAGCTATTTCAAAGCAACATTTAACACCTGAAATGCTAATTTATGAACTTCAATAACTTTTCAAATCCCTTGGTGGCAAGGGCACTATATCTGAAAACTAATCTGGTGAAATACAATAATATGGTTCAGATTCCTCAGATTTTCTGCTTCTAAAAATGATGGCATTTATCAGGACACACTTTCCTGAAAGTTTTCTAAAATGTCACTCTATCCTGTTGAACAAAATCTGACTACAAGAAAGAAATTACGTATCTTGTGAATGCTCTCGTCATTAGAAAACTCATTCTGAATTGCTTTCTATCAGATACTGGGGTTTGCTTGTTTCATTTATTTAACAACAACAAGATCAAGATGTGAAACTGAGGGGAGAAGATGCCTGATAACAGCAAGGGCAGCATGTAGTACTGCTGAGGCCATACTGCCTCAGCTCTCCCTTGTGGAATATCTTGTGCTCAGTTTTGGCACACTGTAGAGTTCTGGAGTAGAAAGGCTGCTCAGGCCTGTGCCAGTAATGCAGAAGACAATCAGAATTTGGGGCTCTCTCTATCCTGTATTGTATTCTCTGTTTCACCAGCACCAAAAGCAAGGAGTCTTCTGTCACTTGCTTGGAGTGGGGTTGATGTGGAAGGTTTGTAAAAGGTTTGGTGGAAAACTGGTGTCGTATTCCACACTTCCTCTAAAAGAAGGTGTGCTAGCACAGGAGAATGATTTGTGTTCTTTGGGATGGCTGGTGTTTGGGGAGCAGGATTCACAGTGTGCTTTCCACGTGTAGTTGAAGTCAAGGCTCTCCCAGTAAAATAATAGTTTGGCACTGTCCTTTGAGAGTTTTTCCCATCTACACGTCCATTGCTTACAGTTCTCTCCATGGGCTTGGGAAAGGTGAATTCCATTTAAATGCAGCATGTGGCAATGCTGAGGAAACTAAGCTATTAAGAAAAAAAACCAATATTTGCCCCTGACTTCAGATCATCTTTTGCCTTCAAATGTGTCTTTTATCTTTTTTCGGGGGGAATACAACTCACACTCTTTTAAAATGCACAGAGTAATGAATAGTAGCAGGTGTCATTTTCCTTTTTGCAGATTCCTGAAGAGGACACACTACTTGGAATGAGAAAATTGCCATCATGAGTCAACAAGGTTATGTTGCAGCTCCTCCATATTCCCAGTCACAGCCAGGAATAGGAGGTTTTGGGCCCCCCAATTCTTCAGTTCATTATGGGCATTATGGGGATCCTAACTCCTCGTATTCGGCACCTCAACCAGGTATTATTTTTTGTTAAAATTTATTTTCAGAGTCCAGTTTTCTATAATGGTGTTTTGCATCTCTTTCTACCTTGTGTGAGTTTTACACTGATACTGCAGCAGGAAACAGAAAAAACAAAGTTTTGCCCGGTTTCTCTGAAACTTCTTATTGAAGACAAAACTCTAACTGTTACTCTAATCAAATGCTGAATATAGTCAGAATTCTGATAGAAATGCTTCTAGTAATTGACTTACTAGAGCACTTGGGGAAGACTCTAGATTCCATACCAGATAATTTTTTATGTTACAGTTGTGTAAAGAGAAGGTAGTTTAATAAATAAAATTTGAATACTGTTAATTCAACTCTGCTGTTTACATAAATCACAGTTTCTTCATGGTCACTGTACTAGATCTGATTGAAGAACTGTTTTCAGCACAGGAGAGCAGGTTCTACATATGGAAGCTCTTTTTGCTTTAATTTTGAAAAGTTGTTTTCATTCTTATTTTGGTCTCTGAAATCCAAGGGACCTCTTGTTTCTACCTTGAAGTGTAACTGGGTGACAGGGAATTACCACTGCCCCAAACTGGTAATTGCAGTGTCTGTTTATTCCTTGCTTTTTCTTGCTGTCCCTCTTGGGTTCTTTGCTGGAAAGTTATGAACTGCTATTTGTTTCCTTTTTGTTCTCTTAGTTTTTCAACTGACCAGCAATCTGTGTTTTCCAACAGAATGACTGAGATTGGAAGGGAGCTGTGGTCCAACCCCTCTGCTTCAGCAGGGTGTCCCAAAGCTGTTATTGTTAGTGCTAGAGCAGAGCTGCACACCTGCATTTCTTGTTCTTTCTTACAGGGTTTTACATTAAAGTGCTTAATCTTTTGCAGGTGTGTCAAAATCAACGGTGCCTTTTGGATCTCCAGCTCCTGTTGGGCCTCCACCACCTGGTGCACAGCAATTCAGCCAGACCAGTTTCCAGAATGGGTCTGGTACAGCAGGACAGCAGCCACACAGGTGACTGGGAAGGATCAATACCTGACATCTGAGCTGTTTGACCTCTCTGTGAAGGAGACAGGAATGAGAATGGGAGAGAACAGGGACAGGTGAAAGCTGTAGAAAGAAATCTTTGAAAGAAGATTGTGTGTGGGGGATATAGCCAAGCTTTATTACACAATATTTGTGTTGCAGGTAAAGTGAGTCGATACGCAGCTCTTTTATTTAATTCTGTCAAATATTCGTTATTTTCCACATCTCCCAGGAATGGCAAAATTGGTTTGTGTACTCATAGTTCTTTCAGTTTTAGTGAAATTGATACCATTTAGTACCATTCTTCTTGCAGTTGGTTGAAATCTTAATCTGTTTCTGCGCTTCTTAGTTTTTGTGTAGATATTAATGTCAAAATAGGGAAGCCTGTCTGTGGGAAGGAGGATCCAAAAAGAATGATCATGAGTTGTTCAGGATGATGTACTCATGGATAGGGAGAAGTGGTGGTTGTCCTGAAGATGAAAAAACAAGGTGAATAGAGTCAGGTTGACATGACCTAGCGAAATACTGATCCTCTTCTGTAGCTTCCAGTCATTTCCCTGACAGCTGCACATCTCCTGTTCCTTCACCTGATCTTGATTTTTTTTTTTTTTCCCAAAATTGCTCAGAGCTGCTGTTGTAGGCCAGGAAGTATCCAGATGAAAATTTCAAGTAAAGCCCATCCTCAGTTTTACAAGATGTCACAGGAAAATTCATTTTCATTGTTTCTGGCACATAGCCTGAGATCTTGTTTTACCAGAATGAGATAGTCTGGTAGAAAATACCTTTGTAAACCATGTGTGTGTTACTGCTTTCTTTTCTTCAGCTATTTTTCTTGCATTCATGTTTTCCATGTCTGATAATTGTGAAGTTTTTCTCTACCCACATCATTCTTCCTGTACTACAGAGAACTCCTCAACAGTTTCTCACTTCATTTTCTTCTCTTCACAGATTTTTCTCCTAATCTTCACCCATCCCTGGTAGGGAATCTTCTTTATAAGCTTGGAAAGGGGATGGAGTGCTGTGAAATGTTCAGAAGCTTGTGTTTCTTAATCTTCAGGCTTACAGTTACAACTGCTCTCACTTTGCCATGGCATACTCACTTTGCTTCGTTTCTAACAAGTGTGCAAACAAACATGGACTGCCTGTTTTTATTAAACAAGTGTGCAGTCTCTCTGTCCTTTGTGTATTTTAACACAAGTGTACATTTTCTGAGCAGAATCCTTTAGGATTTTGTCCTAATTGATTGTTTCAGCACCACCCTGAGGAGGCGTGAGATCTTTGAGAGTTAGGATTGTTTGATGCATTTTTTTTGCATAACTGCACTGGTTTTTTTTCCTTTAGGTTTCAAGGCCCTCCACCTCCAAGTAACACAGGACCTTCCTATCCTCCCTACAGTCATCAGTCCCAAGCAGCCTTTCCAAACACTGCTCCTGCTTCCTCTACAGCACAGCTTGCTGACCAGCTCAACAGCATGCAGATAAATAGCTATGGTAATGGGGTTTGTCTGATTGACTTTTTCTCTGTTAAAGCATTAGGATTATGGTAATTAGAGACTTACTGAATTTCTGTATAAACAGAAAATGGGACCTTTGTCCACCATCATTGGCTTAAGTTCTTAGAATTTTTTTATCTCGTACAGTT
>PYHW01010608.1:9758-34503 GCA_013186435.1 Turdus rufiventris | reverse complement strand
TATCTCAAGCATAGGCTATAAAGATGTGATTTTGTGATGTTTCCATGCAAATTACTTCTACCCACAAAAGCTGTTGATATGCATTTAAATTATACAAAATATATTATATAAACAAATTTAAAACAATTATGAAAAATACAATGTTCTCATTATGTGCTGGGAGGCTTGTACTTTGCATGTAAAGACTTTTTTCAGTTAGCGTATGTGACAGAAGATGTATTTCAGTATTTGTATATGAACACAGTGCTTCCTTATCTTCAAACTGAATATTGGTTATTCTTGTAGCTCTCTTTAAAATTACTTTGTCTTTGGGGGAAAATCTGGCAAACAAATATAAGTTTTGTAAAGTAATAAGTGTTTACAGATTGCAAGTCAAAAAACCTCTATTTCCAGGGTCCTCTTAGTTCTAATTGCAATCTGGATCTTATAAACAACAAACAATTCCTTGCCAGTGTGTACAAAATAATTCCCACATGTTTCATCTTTTAGTATCGAGTGGATTTATTTTCCATCAAACCTGTAATGGTAGAATACAAATAGCAGACTAACAAAAACTTGCCACATAAGAGAAATGGATTGTTGAGCGAAAAGCATGTTGTTTCACATTCTGAAATGAAGTAGTATTTTGGAAGCAGAGTGATCTATGTGTGTTCTAGTGAAGAACTGTCAAACTCTGGCTTCTCTCCCTCTTTGCTCATCTACCCCAGTTGCAGGGTTTTATTGCAGATAGAGCCAAAAGAAATAAAATGACTGAATCAGCCGAGACTTAAACATGATCTGTCATGTGAACAGACACATGGAATCCCATAAGGCAGCGCTGTCAGTGTGGGATCCAGTATTGCCTGTATGTTAGAGAAATGTCTTGGGCAGAGCCAGAGCACTTTGGCACAGGTTTGGTAGGTTATCATTTCTCACTCACCTGACATCGCTTTTCGCTCAGGTCCTGGCACTGCTCCGAGCTCTTGCGTCTCTCCCGGGCATCCCACGGCTTTCCAGGGCCCGCGGCTGCTGCCCCCAGCCCAGCAGCAGATGGGTTTGCCTCCTGCACCACAGCTGCCTCCTCCACCAGCAAACAGTGTTAATGGCCTTTGTGCTCAGCCTGCATTGCCTCCTATGGCCAGGCAGGGTGGAATGCCTGCACCTGTCCCTCCAAATGCTAACCCGCAGCACCTTCCAGGACAGCCTCCAGGGCCTGGATATCATCCTCAGCAAGGTAGGGAAGGATGTTTGTTACCTGATGGAAAACAAAGTGTGCAGGCGCAATCACTGCTGGAACTGTGTCCATTCATGGCTGAATCTTCAGCTGGCTGGGAAAAATGAAATATGAATTCCCTTTCTGTAAGAGGGGAAGATGTGCATTGTCAGTCAGTACACTTGAGACAGGCTCTGCTTTTGCTCTCAAGTTTAGCACTCTGTTGAGACTGTAACAAGGAAAAGGAGATTAATTTGGATCAGAAACAGAATTAGTGGTAATTGCTGAAGGCACAACATACTACGGGGCAGAGTTTTTCTTACACTCTGTCAAGACATAGGCTGCATTCTGTCTTGTACCACTGTCATAGGCAGCTTTAAAAAATGCTTTCCTACAGCAATAATGGATTGTAAGTGAATGCAAAAAGCCAGCTAATGATATCAGTTTGCATTGACTGATGTTAGGGGAGAGGTTCTCACTGAGGTAATGGCCTGGCATGAGTAGCTGTGGTAATCTCTACTAACTGTCCTACTTGACATAAACGTGAAAACTTTGGAGCCAAAGTTGTCACATCTGGTGGTGTTCTTACTTTTTAAAAACACAAACTAAAGCCAAACAGCCCAGAAATCCATTTCTTTTAGTTGCTGGAAACAGAGGGGAAGTAGAAGTTGCACTTAGCTGAGTAAGAATTAATTGCATGACAGAAGTTGATGGTAAGCATTGATAATGGAACTTAAATACTTCAAATGAGCTGTCATTTGTTACTCTGCAGCAAACTATGGTCCTCAGATGGCAGCATCTCAGCTGTCCTATCCTGGTGCTTTCCCTGGTGGCCCAGCACAGCTCTCAGGCCCACCACAGAAGAAGCTTGATCCTGACTCTATTCCAAGCCCAGTAAGTAACATGGCTCTAACTTTTTATAGATGTAACTTCCTGCTGAATTTGAGATCAAGGATTGACAATGTGTTCATTGCAGCTGGTGAGGGTTTTCATAACATACATGGGCACTGAGATGGGTTGGTTTTCAGCATATGTTCTAGTTCTTGCAGTTCCTAATGAATGCAGTTTTGTACTCTGTGCTGTCAGTTTTGGATCAATTAGTGCATGAAATTAATTTGATACTGAAGATGCTTTATAACTTTATCTAACATGGGACACTCATACATGAGCGTGTCCCAAGTACTTTTTAGGAAATACTTCACTAGGAATTCTTAACAGGATTGTTCATGAGACAGTGACCAGTACAGAAGAACTACTTGTTTTCACTGCAGCTTATCACCTTTCCTTTTCACCTGACAAGTTTGAAGGCTTGAACTTAGTAACAGTTACCAGAAGTAGGATTTGTACACAATACAGGTACATGAACTCTGAGATGCAGTCCTGGCAGTGCTGAAAAGTCACACACTCAGAAGCCACTTCATCTTTTGATTTCAAGAGTTCCCAGGCAACCAGGATTTTTTTCCTGAGCCATCCTTCCAGTTACTGCAGGCTTGTAAAGATTGGAATATACCTGATGCTTAAGCTTCATGCAAGTTCAAGAGGCTCAGCTGTTGAACATACACTGATGGGACAGTGTCTCTTCTTAGGATGGTGCTAGAAAAAACAAGGTTGTGGTTGCATCTGTCTTTCTGAAATAAAGTAATCTAATTGGTGTGCAAAGAAAGGGCTGGTGAGGCACAGGCAGCATTTAACTTCTTGGCTGGAAACAGCTGCTGGAAATAAAAAGCAATAGTGTACTAAACTAATGGAGAAAATGTTCAGGTGCCCACACTTAGAGTGGTTCTGGCAATCATCTGGGCAGGTCAAAAGGTCCTCAGTCAGAATTCTTGAAGCAGCTTCAACCTAGAACATTCACTTAAAAAAAAAAAATGTTTTCACCAACACACAGCAGGCTAGTCTGGGTGAAGGAATCCTGCACTTCTTGCTGAGACAGGTTTGCTGTGCAGGAAAAACATTTTTGCAAAAGCCTCTCACTGTCTAGTGTGAAACTGCTTTGCTTCTTTAAATTAGGGTATTCTTTTGTCCCCCCCATAGCTTTGGAAAAACACTTGCTGATAATCCCTTAGGGATTAATGTAGCAACTGCAATTACCTCGTTAAAGGCAATTTTTGACTGGAAAGTGTTGTGTAAAAAACCCCTCAAATCAAGTGTCTGTATAAATAACAAATGCCCTTAAGTCAATCATTCCTAGTGTTTCAGTGCTTTTTACATTAGAGGGATAAAATGATCTTGTCTAATTTTAAAAAAAGGGCAGGGAGAGAAGGAGGTCTGGCATGGAAACATGGGCTGATGTCTTGTTTCAATTATGCACACAGCATAAACAGCCATGACTACAACAGCCACGTTGAAATAGGTTAAAAGGTTTGTTTAAGCCTTACAGAGAGGATCAGAATGAATGTTTAAATGAAACATGATCTGGGTCAACGTCTGTGAAGGACAAAAAGCTAAGTCAGAATGAGGAATAAGTATGACCATGTGTATTTCTGTTGTTATATTTACATTGTATAATTATAGAACTGTTGCCAGATAAATTTACTTCTTATCTGTAGCCATTGCTGATTTATTTTTCTCTTACATATGTTAGAGGTTGATTTGTACGCTGACAACATCTGTGAAAACTTGCATCTGGACTTTGTCAACAATTATTTTCAAGAACAATGATATATTTAAGTCAGTTAGCTGCAGGATCCTGTGGCACATTGATCCTTTGCAGAGCTAACTTCAGGGTGGTTTGCTGCCTTCAGCCAGTGGACCTTTGAAGAGCAAAACGTTTTTCCTTCTCATGCAAGAAGGCTATAAGTATACAAGCCAAGGAGGCTGGGAAAAGTAATCAAGCAGAAGATCTAACAAGCTCTCTGAGGAATGTCTTATATATTTAAATTGCAGTACAAAAAGTTATAGGGCCCAGACTGTTTTCAGTGTATTAGGAAATACTTCTTGGACATTGATCAGTAGGCTCCATGCAACTAATTTAGTTTTTCTTCTCTGTTTGCTTTCCAACAGAGGCTTCTGAAGTTCCCTAGCTATTATTAGAAGTTCATGTGCAGTATAAAGACACAATTCCATGAGGTATCATGCAACAGTGGCAAAGCCAGTTTCAGAAATTCCCTGTCTCATTCCTCTTGCTTCCCACAGCTGTTTGGCTGCACTCTAAACCAGGTTGCTGAGGGAAGAGGAGGAATGATAGTATCAGTGATTCAGTTTCTGGTGTGGAGCAAAATACAGCTTTATATAACTTGGGTTTTGTCCTGAAAAGTGTCAGACTTAAACCTGAATGAGGGATTGTGCAGAAGTAACAGGAAGCAGTGTATGGAAAAGGAATTTGGGTAGCAAAGACAGCTGCGTGCACATTTCATGACATTATATTGTGAATTGTTATAAATTAGGCTTCAACCTGAGTCTTATTTAGTATAGATCTTAGCCTGTTCATGAGTGTAGCTGAATGCATGACTTACCTTCCTCATATTCTTCTTGCTTCTTATTCATCAGATTCAAGTAATTGAAAATGATAAGGCTGCCAAGGGAGGGCAGGTCTATGCCACAAACACAAGAGGGCAGGTTCCTCCCCTCGTCACCACCAACTGTGTGATCCAGGACCAAGGTAACTGTCCTTGTTACTGCATTGGGAGTCTTTGTAGAGAAAATCTAATATCATTAAATAAAACAAAGGCTAATTCTCAAATTTCTCATCTGAAAATGATGGTATTTGCGTTAAATTGGACAGGAAATTGCAAACTACTTTGAACAGGAAAAAAAGGGGAGAGGAGGGAAATGGGAGTTGAATTCTTACTCCTTGGCTTAACACCTTCTCTACTCTTCGTGGCCTTTCAAAGAATGTGGATAGTTGAGACAACTTTCCTTTTTAATTCAAAAATTTTGAAGGTGTTACATTTCAAGTTGAAAATCCTTTTTGGATTATTCTGGAAATTTATAAGGTCGACACTAGAAGAAACAGTAAGGCAACTAGCACTGTTTGTTACCTTAGGAACAAGACAGGAATTTCTATTCAAGTGATAGGGGCAGTGTACAAGCTGCCTAGTTGATGTACGCTGGCCAAAGGAAAAATTTATCTGCTTTTGCTTCTGCCTGGAGCCTGGAAGTACAATCTTCCACATGCTGCTCTTGACAGCAGGCTCAGTATTTTAATACAGGTTAAACTGATGGTGTTATTCAGCCCAGCACTAATTTATCAGTGCTGAGATAAGCTGTGTGAAATGCACAAACACACCAAGATTTTTTGGCATTATCTAAGAACGGGATAAATCCGTTCTGATGATCCAAGAAATTCCTTTCAAGAAACTGAGCAGAGCTGCAGTTTGTTGGTTACAAAAGGAGCATCAGGAAGCTGATTCCTGAACATCTTTCAATGCTCTTGTCTGCAACAGAAGCACTTTCTCTGTGAGACCTGAGCTGAGTGTCCTCTTGGAAGTGTGGTGGTGACTTCTGCACCCTGTATTTTGCAGTGTAGGTTTTCAGAATCAGAGGTAGCTCACTAGATGGGTCTTAAAGCAGATATCAGTCTGCCTCATTCCTTTTTGTACAGTGTTGACATGTCCACTGGGATATGGGATGTTTCAGAGTAATCTCTACTGATCTTCTTATTGCAAGTAATTGTTGGTTTATTCTTGTTGTGTTTAAATCTCTGCTTTAAACTCAGGAAGAAAAGATTTAACCAGAGGGAGGGGCCATGGGCTGGGATATAAAGAGGAAAGATGGGCAGAAGCCTGCATGGGAGGGAAAACAAGCATGTATTTCATGTAGCACATGCACTTGCTGCTCTGTGCTGTTGATTTTTCTGCTCTGTGCTGGGCAGGTTCCTCCTGGCAGCCCCTCACTGTGCTCTGTTTTTATGCAGGCCACGCCAGCCCCCGTTACATCCGCTGTACCACCTACTGCTTCCCGGTGAGCTCCGACATGGCCAAGCAGGCCCGCATCCCCCTGGCTGCTGTCATCCAGCCCTTTGCTGCTGTGCCACCAAACGAGGTAGGGCACACTGAGTGGCAGTGCTCTGTCCCCAAATTACTGTATACTTGTTCTTCTGTGCTTGGCTTGGTGGGGACGGTGTTTTGTCTCGAATTCTGAATTGGTACGACCGTAAAGAAGTGGCAGAAGACTGAGGTGGGCTTGGGCCCTGGTGTAACTTCAAAGGACAGAAGTTTTCATTTGGAAAGGGTACAGGAGTGATGACTCCCCAGGATTCCTGTGTTTCCCCAACTCCCTCTTGTTCATGCCAGATTTGTCAGTTGCTTTCTCTGCTGGAGCTCCATAGTTGAAGGCAAAGGTATGACCACAAACTATATAAAGTGAATGTTCAGATGTGGAGAGTTACATTTGAAGAACATTTTTCCATTGACATCTTTACAAAATAATTTAGTCCCACAACAGACCAAAAAGATAATTGGGTTTTCTACTTGAATGAGCTGACCCAGAGAAAGAAGACAAACGTAACCAACCATTTTTAGCACTTACTGGAAGGCACTAACCTTTTCTCACATAACCATCTCAGATGACCCTCCACATTCACAACCTATCCCTACTTCTGCAAATCTTTTCTGCAGTATTCTCTGGTCTTAAAACAATTACCCAGGTTTCCTGGCACCCCCAGAGGATTCTGTCCCATTTTTCAAGTGCAGCATTTAGCTATATCATCTGTGGGATTATCTTGCTTGGTCTTCATCTGCTGTGTCCTCCATTGCTTCTAAATTCTTCAGCTTCTAAATCCTGCGAGATCTGCAGAATGCATTTCCTTTTCATGTCCTGCATTGATTTACTCCAGAGTGCTGTGTCATGGGGAAAAAAACCAGGGATTTCATCAAAGTTGTAGTATGTGATTGTGTCTTCAAAAACTCCTCATAAACTGCCTGCACAGGAAAGCCTAATTAAAATTGCCAAGACATTCAGTGCTTGGTTTTGCAGTCTGATTTTTCTTTAACTTTGTTTTATTGCTTATAAATTCTTAGTAGTTTTTTTTTTTTTTAATATATATTGGAAAAAAGCAGATGTTGCTCTTTATCAGGATGGATAACTTCCAATCCAACAGACCTCTAGTTTGAATTGAGAGTATTATTTTAGCAGGGTAGATTGTAGTTATCTTCTCTGTGGTCCACGGGGAAATAGGATGTATTACTGATGGCTCTCACCATTTGTCTGCTAGACAGCAACTTCGGGTTTCATTCCAGTTCTTGAGGGAAATGTGCACACTTGGCTTGTTGCCCCGCCCTGCATTTTCTCCTTGATGAAACTCCTGCTGTTTCTTTTCCACCCCTTCACTTTATCAGCCAACCTTTGCTCTTAACCACCCTTGATCCCAGTGCCCAGGTGGCATTTACAAAATCCACTTTGATGCTGGCTCTTCATTTGTGCATCTCGCACCCAGAGTCTGCCTCTAGTCCTTCATGTTTCCCACACATGGCTTCCTTGTCTCCTGCATTGTGTTTGGACAAGTTGATCAACGAGTTGCTAAAATCCAAATCTCTTCTGCATACATCAATTTGCAGTATGTCCAAACATTTGAGCTCAGCCAAGTTCAGGGGGGTTTTCCTGGGGTTGGCAAAGAAGATGGTGCTCGGTGACCCACCCGCTGTGGAGTGTTAGTGCTCTCAAACTGTTGGAAAGGTCAGTGCGGCTCATTAATCTGTAAAGAGCAGTGTGTTTTTCACTAACCTCTCTTTCGGAGGAGCCTGAAAAATGTCTCTCAAAGTTGGCAAAAGCCCAGTGTGGAAAATTTTAGTCAGAACAATTAGAGCTTGGTAAAATTGTAAGGACTAAGGAGATAGTGTTGGAGTGGGAAGAGATGGGCAGTTTTGCTGAGGCAGTTTTTCCTTGGCTTGCCTGTGCCCTTTGTCTTCACTGCTGCTGCCAAAATAAGATCTTACTGTTAAGATATCCTAATAAAAATGGCCTTCCATATGGGATTTATAACTACTTTAATTTTGAAAAGCCACTTAATTTGAAAGAACTGGGCTTTTTATAGGGGTAAAATACATTCAGGGGCTTATTCGTGTTTCTGGACTTCCTAGTATGGTATGTTTTGCCTGAAACTGGTGACTGCAAGGCATACCAGGTTCTTTGTTTCAGAATATCCACCCTAGTTTGGAGAGAGTACCTTTTAATGGTGTCTACAGGTAATGTTCATCACGTGCTATTGGGTTACAAGGTGAAAATCTGTCTTAATTTCTTTATTTCTTGATAAACAGCATGTTGTACACAGTAACAGCAGCAAAAATTTAGTTAAGAAACAAGAGAAATAGCTGAATCTCCTGGCAGTGACAGAATTAGGGATGTGTATGAAAGGGAGAGCCCAGATGTACAGACCTTACTCTCTTTCTTAATTGAACACTGTCATCCTTGGAGTGGATGACTTGTAAATGTAATAGCATTATTTTTTAGAAAATGAACTGTCAGTTACCTTCATGGAGACAGTAGCTCAACTGGAAATTGAGTTTTGGGGATTTGCTTCCTTTGACTAAGGATACAAGAGGAGATGGAGGTAAAAGATCCTGGGAGCTTTCACCTAAAAGGTTGAAATCTGGAGACTTGGCAGTGTTCTCACACTTGCAGTTGGAAAGTTTTTCAAAGGGGAAAAGGTAATTTGGGATTTCAGAAAGTCTGAAATGCAGATTTAAGTTCATTAGTCACTGTGGGTTCTTTGTGGCCAAGTGGAATCTCTACACAGAGGGAGTGATGTCCTGCCTCCAAAAGTGAAGTGGGAATTCTAACATACGAAGTAATTAATTTTTTTTCATAGCTTCCCTCCTCTGCCAGTGTCTTAAAAGCACTAAAAAGTTCACAATCTTATCTTTCCAAGTCCATATTTATTATTTCTCAAAAATAACAGTTCATTTTCACTCTCCTGATTTGGATGATCTATGGAAAGTATTTGTTTGTTAGAGATTGAGAGTAGAGTGTCACTGTGTGACAGAACTTTTTTTTAGTCCACCAGTGCTTTAGCAACAGTCTATAAAAATAAACCAGCTCTCACAGTTATCATCCTAGACCAAACCCTACATGAATTTGTTTTGGAGATGGATGAAGTTTCCAGAGCCTGAATAAACCATGTGATCTTGATTTAGCATTAATCCTACTTGCTATCAGAAGTTAGTTAAAAGAGTATTTCATGTTGTAAAATCCTGTATAAACAATTCAAAATAATTATCTCTAGCTTTAGATATTTAAATATCTAAATGGTTGCCTTCTGTGCTCCTTAGTAGTTTTGTGTCATTGTTCTCTGCCTTATTCTTTCCCCTTTTTTTAAATTTATTGACTTTTAGAAATATTTATTGCTGGGAATCTAATACTTTGCTTTGATTTTCTCCTCAGTTAATTGACTAGTTTAGAGAATGGGATTGCACCTCAGAAATGCTGGTTCATGATCTAAAAGCAATTTTACCTTTGCAGAATAGTGAAATTTGATGAGGCTGAGCTGTTTGGAAAGCTATGATTTTTACAGGGATAATAGTATGAATTCATAGATGGAGTTGTAAGGTTGGCAGCAGCTAAAAATCAAGGGAAGTGGATAACTGAAAAGGTGATCCAATGTTATCAATGTAGTTCTTGTTTTAGGGGAGTCCTCGTGCTCCTCCTATTGTGTGGGCTTCATGGGCTCCAGGTTGTGTTGTCCCTGATTTTGCAGCTCGTGAGCAGGGCAGGCTGTGGCTGTAGTTTGGATGGACACACACATTCATCAGCAGTGTGCTTGTGCAGAAAATTGGTTTGAGGAGAGCGAGGAATGCTTAGTCTGCAAGATGAAATTATTCCATCTGAACATCCTGCTGAGGGCTCCTTTGTATTAGGAATGTGTTAATTAGCTGGCTCTGAAGAACAGAGGTGCTTGCTGATAACACCTCCCCACTGTAAAAAGCCATCATTTGGGGTTTTTGTTACATTTTGAGTTCACACGTGTGTTATTTATCCATGCATAGTATGCAGTGTTGTATTTTGGATGCCACCATGTGAAGTGTGTTACTACATGGAAATTCTGTGCATGCTTAGTAGAGGCACAGATCATCTCAGTAGAGCAGGTCTGTGCCTTGACAGGATTTCTTTCTTCATGTCATGGTTTAACCCCAGGCAGCTGCTCACTCACTGCCTCACCAGTGGGATTGGGGAGAGAATGGGAAGGGTAAAAGCTGGAAAACTCGTGCCTTGAGACACAGGGAAAGCAAAAGCCAAGAACACCAGCAAAGCAAAACAAGGAATTAGTTCACACCTCCCATGGGCAGCCAGGTGTTCAGCCATCCCCAGGAGAGCAGGACCCCATCACAGTAGTGGTGCCTTGGGAAGACAAACATCATCATTCCAAGTGTCCCCCTATCCTGAACATGAGACCACAGGTCTGGAATATCCCTTTGGTCAGTTGGGTCAGCTCTCCTGGCTGCGTCTCCTCAGTCTCCTCACAGTGTGGCAGTGTGGAAAGCAGGAAAGGCCTTGGCCCTGGGTGAGCTCTGCTCAGCAAGAACAGAAACATCTCTCTGTTACCATCCTTGTGTTCAGCACACATCCAAAACACAGCCCCATTCCAGGCACTGTGAGCAAAGCTAGCTGTACCTCAGCCCAAAGCAGCACTTATCTCAGTTCCACACAGCTGTGGCACTCAGCTGTGCTGCTAAGAGAGGAGGAAGATTTTAAGTCACATACAAATATTATTATTAATGTTTGAAGATTCTGGAGTCTGCTTGAGGCATCCCAGCTATTGTAGTAGCAAAAGTGTTCATGGGAGAGAGGCCCAGAGTGGGAGTATTCTGACCTGATGTGATATTTGTGAAGTAACAGTTAGTTTTACTACTGACCTTCAAAACCACCATCCTAGAAAGGACGTGACTTTTCTATAAAGCATATTAAACTCATCCCAAATGTCCTTGCTGCAGAGGTGAAGATGTTCAGTGCTGCTTTTTGTTCACATAGCAAAAATTCTCCTTGTACTTTCTAAGTTCTCCTGTGGCAATTGGCTAGCTCTGGTTGGCTTGGGAATGCAGCATGATGCTTTAACTATGCCAAGTTCTTACTGATTTCAGTGGAAATAAATTAAATAGCCTTAGAGGCTATTCACATAATAAATATTGTCCAGGAAAGAAAAATAAGCATAACTATTTTTTCTGTCTCTAACTAAAATACTCCTAAAAATTTCTATGCTTTTTTTCTATAATTAAAGATTTTCTTTAGTATATTTGGCTGTGCAAAAGTAGGAACCAGACAGTTTCTGTTGTGAAAGTTCTCAAGAATGCAAACATGAGTAGTTTAAAATGTCAAAGTAATGCCTTCTAACAAAAGAGAAACAACTTTGGTTTTGAAAAGGAAGGAAATCTTCCACTCATTGGATTTTCATGTGTGATCTCAGATCAGCAGTTGCTTTTCTCTCATATGCTGATAAAATACATTATGTATATGGACACACACCTGTCTGTCCACCTGTATGTGTGTGTGTATAAAAAGGTAAAATTCCCAAAATCTAGTTGGTCCCTAAAGTTGCTGAGAGCCCAGCAGGCCAGAATGGATCTGAAATCCGATATGGAGGTTTGATTTTGTTGTTGCTGTGAAGATGTGATAGCACTGATGATGTTCTGGTACAGAATTTCATCTAGGAGAGTGTTGCTTCAGAGGTCACTGTAGCACAGTCAGATTAATGTATAAAGTGAAATAATTGTTCTCTAAACGTAGAGCTGCATGTTCCATGAGCTCTACTCTCTGTTCGGAGTGTTGCTTTATTGCCTGTCCTAAGGATATAGAAATGGTCACAGCTTTGTTTGCATTAAATGGTCTTGGACTTTTTAAAACAGAATTGATGTGCCAAGTAACCCATTATCTTTGTGTTTTACAGGCTGTGCCTGTGTTTTAGACTGTGGTGTTTGGTTTATCATTTATTTACCTATCTTAAAAAAATGAAGAGAGGCTAAACTTACCTTGGTAAATCAAACAGCACCATACAGTAAGAGACTGGGCCTGTCCAGAAATCAGAATTTCACGCCCAAATTCAGTCTAACATTTTGAAGATCCTCTAGAACTCTCTCAAATCAGTGATTTGCAGAAAAACAGAAATCACACCTGACTGAGGTGTCTTTAAATTAAGCCAGGTGTAAATTTTGTAAATTAAGCCAGAGGTCATATCACTTAAAATTGAATTTTAATTTTAATGTGAAAATCTTACAACCAGTAAATCTGATGCCTTGCAATTACTGCTTTACCATTTCTGCCGAGAAGCTTTTTGAGCCTTGCTTGTCTTGCTTGTCAATGGTTTTACAGCTAGTGTAACAATCTTGCCCGAGAGTCTCAGAGCAGCACTGCAGTGCTGGACCACCTGTGATACTGAGATAAGGTGGGAAGTGGAGCTGTGGTTTGGTCCTGCCCTGAACCTCAGCCCTGGCTTGTGGTTTAACACGCGCTTATCGCCCTCGGGGGTGTTAACAGCAGTAACAGCGCTGTCCTAGGGCAGTTTGTCTGGCCCTTGTTCTTCCCTTGGGCTTGTGCCTGTGCTGCAGCTCCTGCTGGGCTGGGGGTGCGCTGTGCTGAGACCTGATGAGTTTCAAGTGCTGACATTGTGCAAGTGTGTTGTGCAGTGCCATTTCTTGATTAGCCAATCTCACGCTGCTGCTTCTATCATCAGTTAATCCTGGCTGCTGGCCTTGCCTCCAGATACAGCCTGTCCCTGCGTCCAGAGAGCAGTCAGCACCGCAAAGCTGAGAGGAGCTGCAGAGCATTGCCCTGCTAATGCTTGGCTCTCCCTGGGATCATGGCCAGCACAACTTGGGGTGCATCTCTTGAGCATGGATAATGAACTGTCCTTTTTTTCCTCTCCTTCTCTCACCTGCATGATACAGAAGCTTTAAAGAAGTAAGCTAACTAAATTTGGTATTTTTCTACATCAACATTTTCTTGTTATTACATGCATTTTTACCCCCATCCTCAAACTTCTACAAATCCTTACGTTGAACAGAGTGCTGTCTCTATTTACACTTTTCAGACTGCCAGCTCTGTTCGGTTAATTGCAATATTCCACTTCAAAAGGGAAGGCTGAGTAAGGATTTCAGGAATAGGCTGAGGTATGATACACAGAAGCTGATAAATAGTTTCCTGGGGTTTTTTGCTACACACTGGATCATATCCATGTGCAGTGTCCACTTGAAATTCAGCTACCATGCCATGGTGTGTTCTGTGAAAACCAGGCTAGAGCCAGGAGACCCTGCATCGTGTGGGTGATGCTTTAGCCTTGCTGCAGCAAACAAGGAAATCAATGGGAAAGAAAGATGGTATGGAAAATAGTTGAACCTGCTGTGAACCTTGCAGAGGAGATGGTCCAAATTGGCCTGAGTCATCAGCTGAGCAGGCTGAGCATGTTCAACATCTGAAAACCAAGAATAGGCAAAGTAACTCCTGCCTTCAGAGGGAATGGCTTCTGATAAAAGGCAGTGGGAACATCACAAAGGGAAATGCTTTCTTGACGTTTTAATGTGACTCAGTAAAGCAACTCAGAACCAAGGGATTATTTGTAGACTGGTTAATCTTTCTCAAAAGCAATCTATGATGATAGAAAAAAAGAAAACAAACCCCTTCAACAGTGCTAGGAAACAGAGACACTTTGGTTCATGACCTAGTTTTTTTCCAAAAACATCAGTGTTATATTTCAGAATTCTCTTTGATGATCCAGTGGAGTTTTTTGTCATCTTTTTACTGTACTAATTAAACACAACATTTTCCTGGGGCAGCAGTGCCACACTTGGACAAAGCCTTCTCCTTTGTTCATTAGAAAGTTATGTTTTACAGTGCATTTTGAAATTTTCATAGGAATATTTTAGTGCTTACACTGTAAGGGTCTGATAGAGACACTGCTCTGTTTATTTTGTTGTCTGAGAAATGGCTCCTTTTCTTCAGTATCTGTGTGTGCCTCTCTTGTTCTCCAGAGGATCTCTCAACTAGGATTCTTCACTTTACAGTGCTTTCCCAGAGATGTTCTGTGATGATCTGGAGCTTTAGCACAGTCCTTACTCCTCCACTTACAATTTGCAGCTGTGGTCCAGATCCTGCAATATGAACATGGTGATAGTTTGCAGGCATCACCCTCAGGAGCGTGTCAGAACTTCATTTTTATAGCAAGCAATAGAAATTCAGCTGTCTCAGACTTTAAAGTGCAGGTTACAGTCCCTTTGGAAATTTATATGGATGTGTTTTGTCTTGGAGCTGTGCCACCAATGTCTGTCTGTTGCTTTGTGATATTTTTCTGACTCGTGAGAGATGATCTTGCTGAAATATTTCCAAAATAAAACTCTCTTATTGCAGCTGTATTTGGGGTTAAGTTATGGTTTATCAGATCAACTCTCAGGGCTTGCACTTGAGTGGGGCCTCAAGGCTCCAGAGAAATCAAAGTTTGTGCAGGTCCCTTGCAGCTTTTTCCATCTCCTGCCCAATCCTCCTTTGCTTTAACCTAAAATTACAATGTTGTGCCTCCCAGCAAAACTGATTCTTACTGAGACAAGAGAGAAAGAAAATGCTGATACTTGGTAGGTGGGAAGGCAAAAGAAACAGGAATATTGCATTTATTTTAAAACAAAGCAAAACACTCCAAAATTTTAAAAATTCTTTTTACATTTTACCCCATTCCCCTGCTGCTGTGAGTGTTTGCCATTGATTTCAATGGAAACATCAAGAGATCTCTCTGATTTTTCTTCTGGTGTACAGTGACATCTACAGAGAGTGGAGCACATCAATTCTCTTTCAGTATCACTTTTTTTTTTTTTTTTTTAACTGTTCTGCTTTTATGTATCCTTAATTTAAACTCAGGACTTTTTGCATGCACAGTATTACTTACCTTTGTACATTCCTACAGAAATCGACTTTTTTTTAGAAGTGATTTTACCCTGGCAGAAATTACTTTGATGTTTGGAAGTGCAATAGCAGTTTTTACACAGAAATAGAAATTCCTTTTTCTTGGTGGGATATCTGGTTCTACAGTGCAATGCACTGAAAGATTGCAGCTTTTTGGAGGTGAAGTTTCTTTCACAACTGTCTTGTTCTCATCCAGAAGTGGATTTTGGATGCTTTTGTTCTGAGTTCTTCTGCAGTTATCACTCAGACAGCTTTTTCATTGAATGTTTTAATTATTGCTGTAATGTTCTCAAGTGTTAAAGAAGACACTAAGTTGTAAATTCCATTTATTTTCCAAAAAATCCAAATAATAAATTGGTAAGGAGACAAATAGGGCTTCTTTAAAATTTTTTCTTTATTTGACAGACTTCTTAATTCTGTCATGTACATTTTTAGTTGTCTTATTTCTTGATTTATTTTTTTTTCTCTTAATTTTTTTGTCTTCAGGAAGGTAATTTGTTACATGTATGTAAGAATGCAGATACTTGGGCTCTGAACTTCATGGCATTTATTTTTTTTAATTGTTCTTGTTTATGCCTTGTATATAAAAGTCTTCATTTTGATATATCAAAATGTGAACATTTTGGGGAGTTATTTTTCTTGGATATTAAATTTGAAATGTATCAAACCAAGGTTGAAAGTTACTAAATCAATGTGTATAACTGCATCAGGAGTTGGTTTAGTTTTGGTTCTTTCCCCTTCCAGGTCAGATGTTATGATAATATTAACTGCAAATCGGATCCAGGTCTCATTAAAATAATACAGCAGAATGATAATCAGAAAATTGCCAAGTAATGAACAAAACCCAGAACTTTTAAACCTTATTAAGCCATTGTGGCTGATGAGCAAGTTTCATGGCCAAAGCTTTCATGACTGAAAAATGACCCTGATATTTGCCAGCTGGCATTATTGGTTAATTTGGGTTAAAACTCAATTTGTGTAGAGGAAAGAACACAAAATAAAAGAATATCTCAGTGGAGCAGGAGGGAGCACTTACAACCCACATAGTAAAAATCTACTTGTATATAGAAAATCCTTGGCAAAATGCATCCTTGTGCAGCAGTAAAAAATAAAGTGTATAATGGATGAAATACACCCATTCCTTAAGAAGAGACAGAATAATTATTAAAAAAAAAGAAGGTGCTAGTGTGATGTGTTACCTTTGAGAGGCATTGTCAGCATTTTTCTTCTTGTAGGGGTCTGTGTCCAAACTCTGGATGTTTCTTTTTCCCACCTTTTGAGATTTTTAGCTGGGGATGAAGGGAGTAAGAAAAAAAAATCAAAATTAGTGTTTCACAAATAATTGAGCAAACTTGCATTTCTATAGTAGTTTCAAGTATGACTTTTCTAACTCTTAAGAATAATCACAGGAATCTTCCAATAGCTGCAGTTTTTATGGAAAGAGGCATCTGGAAAATGTCTTCCCTTAGCTGTGGCTTTTGGCAGGGGCTGTAAGCAAGCGTGGTCAGTGTAATTAAAATGACAAGTGCTTGAGGTACTGTACTGGTTTGCTGTATGTGCTTTCCTTCAATAAATATTAGTATTTCTCCTAAATCTCCCCCTCTGGCTGGTGACCCTGACATCATTTAAACTGGAGCATGGCATGTTACAAGGCAGCACGGGAGGCAGCATTTAGGACAAAATATTAAGGGTTTTCTCAGCAAATACCCTTTTCCTACTGACAGGCAGCAGTAGATTTCTTCAGGGAAAGCTCCATCTGACAGAGAAGCCAAAAGACCTGACTCCAGCAGATTTTTCTTAGTGAGCTGTAACAATTACCCTTTGCTGGAGAAAATCAGCCTGGAGCCCTAAACTTCCAATGCTTATTCTTATTCTTTTTCTGATAAGCATCAGAATACAGCCCTGAACTTGTGAATTTATCCCCTGAGGGGATCTCTGGGGCTCAACAGCTTTTGTGTGAGTGCTGAACAATAAACGATCTCTTAATCAGGTGGTCTCTAACGAGTTAAATGTGCATTAACTCCTTGCAGCTCTCCTTGGTTTCATGTTTACACTGCTCTCTCTCTGTACCTGTTCCTCTACAGACACCTCTTTATCTCGTCAACCATGGGGAGAGCGGCCCCATTCGCTGCAACCGCTGCAAAGCTTACATGTGTCCCTTCATGCAGTTCATTGAGGGGGGCAGGAGGTACCAGTGTGCATTTTGTAACTGTATCAATGATGGTAAGTGACATTCCTGTCAATTCTGTAAGACTGAAAACAAACTGTAACCCTAAAATTATTAGTGTGCATTTTGTAACTGTGTCAATGATGGTAAGTGATACTCCTGTCAATTCTGTAACACTAAAAACAAACTGTATCCCTAAAATTATTTTCTTGATTTGTTGATTCAATAAACTGTAGTTTAGGAGGATGCAGTAACTAGGTTTAGTTCACAAATTTAAAAAAAATAATCAATTCCTAAAAATAGTAGAGGGAAACGTTTGTTCAGTACAGTTTGAAAAAAATATATACAAAAAGTAATGCTGACTCATGAAGTCCAGTCTGGTATGATCTTAAATTCAAACTTGATTTAAAAAATTTTGTGACAGTATAGGATACAGAACTGTTTGTGTTGTTAATTGAAAGCAATTTTTGTGCTGAAAGAAAACGTAAATTTTTTTTAAGAAATGCAAATATACGGCAAGGAGCAAATATTTAGACCCATGTTAGCTTCATCCTGTGCACTGACTGTGGGTGCAATGGTTAAAAAAGCCATTAATCTTACTGTGACAAGTGTTGGTTTTCACAGAAGATACCATGCCATATTTGTTCAAGTGTGCTGCATGTGACTCATAACTGTTCTTGGGCTCTTGGCAAAATCCCAAATCTTTGCCAGAACTAGCCTTTCTAGACATTTGTATCAAGCTGGATTTCCTCAGCTGGATCACAGGGGCATGGTGCTTTCCCTAATACAGTCATCTTTTCAACTCTGAAACGTGAACCTTGTCAGACTCAGTGCAACTGCTGTGCTGCCTGGAGCTCTAATGTTTGTGCAGTCATAGCAGATAATAAATTTCATGGTTTGTTAACAATTTAAACTCTCATAAAGGGAAATTTAGATGCACCAGGAGCACTTAAAGAAAGACATTTGAGTTGCAGTACCATGTTAAATCATGCTGGTATTACTACAGTGTCTTAGTCAGAAAGCACTTCCAAAATAAAATCTTTGATAAGGACTAAAGATAGGTTGATATTCCCCTCACACACACGTGCACTTTTACAGGCAAAAATGTGAAAAATAAGCATTCTGCATATGTATTCATTGAGGAACCATAGACTGGCTCTGTGTAAATTGGTGGTGCAAACCCACCTGATTTCTTACTGCTTTGGAAGAATTTGTTGTGCTGTTCCTCTCTTTGCCCAATTATGAAATGGTTTTTTCTTGTTCTTGTGTTGGCTTGTAGTCCCCCCGTTCTTCTTTCAACACCTGGACCACATGGGCCGACGGATAGACCACTATGAAAGGCCTGAGCTGTCCCTGGGATCCTATGAATACGTGGCTACTTTGGATTATTGCCGTGTGAGTATTGCCAGTGTGCCAAGCCATGTACAGTGGGATGGCAGAACAAATTATTTCCTCAGAGTAGATGCACTTGTAAGCTGCATTTCAGTTTCCAGGACCATTCTAGGAAATATGGATAAGTGTGTTGTTCTTTTGTGCTGCAGGATTTGATACAAGCTGGTAAGAACAACAAGCAGTGCAGCAAGATCAGGAATCACCAGTCTTTAAGTGAGACGTGTTTGGTCCTACCCAGCATGTTGCACTGTTCAGGGGATATCACTGAAATTCTGGTGCTTTGTTGTATTTTAGATGGATGTCTTCTACTGATTTTTGAGGACTGACACATGCCTAAATTGCCTTCTTAATACCCAAAACCTTAGCAAGGGAATTTGACCTTGGAATCTGTTCCTGGCAAGAGTCGTCTTAGTATTCTGGCCAATAAGTTACAGTGGAATGGGTTCTTCTCTTCTAATATCAACTCAGTGAAGAACTCAATCCAGAGCCCACTCATGTTACTCTAAATATTTGTAGTTGGTTTTATTACAGAACTCTGATACTTCTGAAAGCATAAATTAATCTTTCCAAACTTCAGCTCGTTTTACAAAACTGCAAGTGTGACTTCATCTGACCGCAGCACAGACATATTTTTCTGTTCTTGGAATCAGGCAGAATTTTCTTCCTGGGAGTGAAGCTGAGGCCATGATAAGGTTAGAAAAGGCAATTGGGTCCTACAAAATCCTGAAGTAGCTAGCAGTATCTTCTTCAGACCATCAGATAATTGGTGGTATGAAGAAAATGGAAAGGTTCAGTTCTGCTTGCTCGCTAGAGCAGTGCTCCAAAATCCAGTGAGGTCTCTGAGATAATCTGTAAGATTTGATTGAAGCCTGGGTTAAACCCCGGAGCAGGAGAGAATTGTGGTGAGATGTTCAGAAATAGAGTGTGGGACATTCAGTGTACATCCAGTGAAGCTCCATCAAATTCTGAAGCTTCAGCTTCCACCATTTAACTTAAATTAGGGAGTTTCCTTGGCAAGTCATCCAGTCTGGTCTGCCTGCTTGTTACAGAGATGCACCCTCAAACTTACTGCAATTTTACAAAAAAGAAATCTCTTACAAAATAGCACTCTGCACTGGATACGCTAAGTCATTAAACCTGGCATTATTTTGTAATTCACTTTTCATTTAGCTCCAACTTGCAGAGGTTCGCTTCTTTTACAAATCCAGTTCAAGACCAGAACTGAGAAGTCATTTCCTTTTGTGCTTATCAAATGACAAGGATGAAGAGCTACAAAGAATGTTAACAAATCCCAGCTGCTTTGCATTATTGCACTCCTGCTAAGCGGATGTGGTGAGAGCAGAAGTCCTCGTTTCTGCCATATATTTGTCAGAATTTAGGCAGGGATTCTTTCTAAATGCTGATCTGATACAAGAGTTTAGAAGCAGTTTTTGGTGCAGTTTCTGAAACAAGCATCCAAGTAGAGTAAACAGAGCAGCTTTGTAAAATACTGCCTGGTTTTGGTTCAGTGGAATTAATCCGGATTTGCATGAGTCAAATGAGTAAGATCAAGGATATAATGTTCAGTTAGTTTGAAGTTTGCCAGGGACTAAGGATCATAGTTCAAGGGTTAGATGAATTTTTCTTAACTGGAATTTTTCTAGGGTTTAGTTTAACAAGTATAATTTCTTTAAGATGTTAGAACTCAATATGAAGGAAGTAAAACTGTAGTGAAAAAGCTGTCCTGAGTTTGACACCAAATAGTGACTACTACTCATGGAATGGGAATTAAGAAAACTCATTTTAGGGAGTGTGATGTTTGCTCTTACTCTGTTCATTTTGTATTAACTTTCTAGGTACATCTCTTGGCATTACTTACTTTTTAAATAAGCCTTCCTCTTAATTTTTCTTACTTACAGAAACTTGTGTCAGCAGTGTATGCACGATTTGTGTGCCCCTTACACTTTGGATAAGAGGAAGTCCCAGAGGAAAGCAGGGGTACAGAAAAATGCCAAAATGCAAATTTGTTTAAATACTTGAGTACCAACAGAAAAGTTTCTGCTTCATCTTATCTAATGAACTGTTACCCTTTATTCCATTAGGATGCTGTTTTCCAGTGCTAATGTTCTATTCCAGGGCTGGACTTTACCCAGTAGGTGCCAGCTCTCTGCAATGGTCACTATTTACCATTCACAGCATTTTTCAAACAACTGAATGCTGTATTTGCATTGCCTTATGGTACCACCTCTAAATTTTTTCCTCATAACAGGACACTGTCCAGTTTTTCCCTGTCAGTGATTGTTTTGTTGGGTTTTTTTTCTGTGTAGGACAAGAAGCCTCCTAATCCACCGGCTTTTATCTTCATGATTGATGTATCATACAGAAACATAAAGAGTGGCCTAGTGAAACTCATATGTGATGAACTGAAGACTCTGCTAGACAAACTACCAAGGTAAAGAGACATGAATGTGCTTGGCTGAGCTCACTACACTGCACTTCTCATGCAGCTTTGCATGTTGAAAGGCAAAACCAAGCTATGAACAATGTCAGAATTTCCAGTACTGGAGTTTTTTGAGTGGTAGTGACCAAATGTTAATTTTTAGCACTGCTGGCAGTTCTTATATTTGGATTGTCTGGGCTTAGTGTATGAACAGAAAGAATCTGCCATGCTACTGCACGTGGAGCTTGCATTCTTTTCCTTTCTTGCAGTGAACTCTAGTGGTGCTGTTGGCTCAGTCACAGCTTGTAGCTTCCACTTCACTTGCTGCAGTTATGTTCTCTGCAGTCCTGCTTTTCTCATTGAATTAAACAGGGAAATACCCAAACCAGAATAGTCAGGAGTAGCCAGTCTCTCTAAAGCCATGGTGCTGGTGGCTTGTGTCTTTAGCTCTTAATGTTAATTGGCGAAACTTCTAAAGCTTCTTGCTGAACTGTGAGATTTGTCTGTCCTGGTTTGTATCTGAGAGAACTGATCTTGTAGGCAAGAACCATTTTATGAAATACAGCATGTGTGCTTTGTCAACATGAAACACAGAGCAGTAGTGATACTGCTACTATGGTAAATTATTGGTAGTGTATTGTTTTAGTGTAGGTTTTAATATATTAATGGGGTTTTCACCAGACTTTAAATAACACAGGCATATAGGGAAATGAGAGCAGTGAAAGACTGAAAAATGAAGTAGATAAGATGCTTTTTGTCTACATGTAAATATATATTTAAAAAAGAGCATCCAAAAAGAAAATGCTTTCTAAATAACAATGCTTGCAGAGGGAGAACAAACTTGAGAAATGGAGAGAGCAGTGTGAGGAAGGGTGAGAGATGACATCCTTGGGATAATCTGGGATATGTTAAAAATCTTTTTTCTTACGGCCTTCTGGGATCCCTGTACTGGAAAGAAATTCCAGTCTGGGGTGGGGGTTTAGTTTATCAGATGCCCATGTAAGGCCATCTCTTTAGTAGTTTTTCACTGAAGATTACACTGGAGATGCAAGTGTTTGAACAGATCTCAGTTTTCCATCAGGATTAGTCATGACTGTGAAGAAAGTAAGAGGCATGAGTGGAGTAAGGAAAGGCACTTGGCAGTTTGGAAGCTTGAATAGGGCAAGTGGAGGAGGAATGAAAGCAGGTGTATCTGTATGATAGAAGAGACATATTCATTCTTCTGTATATGTAAAAATTTAATGGAACTTTGTCCTCATCAAGCTCCATAACTAATTGTGCTGTTCTCTCTTTCCCATGTTATGATGTCAAGGTGGCTTATTTTCTGGTTTTGGGATTTTTGTCTGTTTGAATGAGATGCACCACTGATCGGGTTGATGTAAATTTGTAACTTTTTTCCTTAATAAACAATAGAACAGTTGATTTTATCGGGGTGTTTAAATTTGACCTAAGGCAAAGATTGAGGCCATTACATCTGCTTGGTTGTTGTTTACTTTGTTGTTCCCAGTACTGATAATGATCAGAGAGCAGCCTTGAATGTCAAAGGAATGCTTTCATTGCAAGGTCAGGATTTCAGAATTATAACCAGTTGGGTTTTGTTTTTCTTACAGAGAAGAGCAAGAGGAATCCTCAGCAATTCGAGTTGGTTTTGTCACTTATAACAAGGTCCTTCACTTCTTCAATGTAAAAAGCAGTTTAGCTCAGCCTCAGATGATGGTGGTCACGGATGTGGCAGAAGTTTTTGTTCCTTTGCTGGATGGTTTCCTTGTTGACTTTGAGGAATCCCGATCAGTTGTTAACAAGTAAAGTACAATTTTACTTCATGAGAGTGAGATGTGAATGCTTATGATGTGCATTGTGCCTTTTAGTCAGTTGGGTTTTGGGGCATACAGGTGTCTATTGAAATACTTGAGAAGCCAGCAGATGCTTCAAGCCCTGTGTTTCCTCCTCTGAGGCAAAGAAAAAGCAGCAGTCACAGCCTTCCAGTGCCAACCTGGGAAGTTTGTGTAGGCCAGGTGTAAACCACCTTTGAGCTGTGCTGCCTCAGACCTGGAGGAGGGTGAGGCTCTGAGCCACGTTGTGTTTACCCTCTTGCAATGCACATGATGTGCACTTGGATGTGATCTTAGGACTCTGAAGTCCTTACAGCACACCAGAACTACTTAATGGTTAGCTATTTTTTATTTATTGCATGTTCCTTTAGGTTCCAAGCTTTGAAACAATACATCTCATAGAATTAAAAAAATGCGTATTTTCTTTTATTCTCACTGGGATCCTCAGAAATTGAGCAAGGAAAATTTGTATTATTTTTTGCACTATAAATTTTCATGATAAACATTTTCCTGTGTGAAGCCTTGGTATGTTGCAAGGTGTTTGGGGATTACCCTACACTGACCAGTTGAGAGACTGATCCTTTCTCTTTCGTAGCTTGTTGGACCAGATTCCGGAGTTGTTTGCAGACACTAATGAGAGTGAGACCATCTTCGCTCCCGTTATCCAGGCTGGCATGGAGGCACTAAAGGTTAGAACATTCTTCTCTGTCAGAGAAGCAGCTTGAAATCAGGTTTGCTAAAAGCCAGTCCCATCACAATGGGAAATTAGGGGAAAAAGGTCGTTGATTGTTTCCAGCCCTAATGTTCGTTACTCCAGCAGCTGGAGTCAGAATAAGAACTGACAAACATAACATCTGTTCCCAGATGTTTTTATTGAGGGAAACCAGTCCCCAGAGTCTATTCCATGTAGGAGGGATGCTTAGGAGAAGATGAGGATCAGGAGTCAGTTTCTTGTCAGCGTTTAAGAGAAATAAAGAAATGTTTAGTTACTACAGCAAAACAAATCAATCCTCTTGTGTTTGCACAGCTAGCATATGTGAAGGGAGAAAAGCCAGTATAATAATAATATAATAATAATACTAATAATAATATCAGACTTTGCTGTGGTTGTTCTCATGCTTCTGCAAAACTTGTTGTGCAAAACAGAATGTTTATAACTTTCTGTCTGTGACAGAATCAGGCCGTGGCTGGAGGGTTTCCGTTTAACTGACGGATTCTCCCGGCTTGGATAGAGCTGGCAGGGAATCCACAGGCCCAGGTGCTGCCCAGTTGCTTTCTGTATGTGCAGGACATCACCTGGAGTGCTGACATTGCCATGGAGCATTGCCAGTTAAATGCACACCACCCTGGTTCACCACAAGATGTGCAGGGGCAGAGCGCAGCCAGTGGTGCTTTAGAATGGTTGATGTATCTGTGAGCTTTGTATGAATAACACATGAATTTTGAGAAGATCAGTTTCTCAAAATAAAAATGAAATTTCTCAAATCCGATTTTTATATATTGATTTAATCCCTGCTTTCTTGTTATTTATTCATACTACCAGCAGGTATGTGTGCAAAGCTCATCTGAATGCTTTTTCATAACACTTCTACAAAACAAGTGTAGGAGCCATAATTGTAAATTTGTTTTAATGATGGCTATAAAATAAAACAGTTCTTAACTAAGCTTTTTATTTAGCTCAGTAGTTTTAAATTATAATTTGTAAGGATTTTCAGTCTGAATTATTCATCTGCAAATACCTTTGCTCAAGAAAAACAGTTCTTGTCTGAAAATAATAAATGGATTGTCTTAAAAATACATATATTTTAGAAATTTTGTCAAGCCAACATCACTAATTCCGGATGCATATCAGGACAAACAGGTCTTTGGGAAGTTTTTTGTTCTCTAGCAGAAGGCTTCTTCAAGGGAACTGAAGAAATTGGCATTGG
>PYHW01010607.1:7016590-7035546 GCA_013186435.1 Turdus rufiventris | reverse complement strand
ATTTCATTTCATTTCATTTCATTTCATTTCTATAATAACTTTAGATATAATATATGTAGATTTTTAAAAATTTGCTTCTTTTTTTTTTAACATTTCTCATGGGTTTCCTCCTCCCCTCAGTGATTTTTAATGTGTGGCACATAAAAATATGAAGCTGAGGACACTGGAAAACACTCTCCAGATGTGTTGTTGTTTTTCCACAGGGGGAATGCATTGTGCACGTCTGGAAAAAAAAAAAAGGGGGAAAACAGGGAATTTTCCCCTAAGTTTGGCTTTGGGTTTGAAATAAAGGAAGATGAGCCACACTTTGGGGCTGGAGATGAAAACCAGCACACCCCAAACTTCCAAAATGTAATGAGGATCCAGGCGAGGCTGTTTGAGGAATAAAAATGGGAGAGAAAAAAATAAGCAAAAAAATCCCACCCAAGTTTAGGAACCAGGAGCAGAAATAGGAGCCTTGTTCCCTTTAAGCTCGGCTAATCTAAGTCAAAACCCACATGAATCAAGCTAAGCTGAGCTCAAACTGCTGCTCCTGCCCACTTGGACACACTCACACAAGTTTCCCAACATTTCAGTGGCTCCTGATTTGTTGGGAATCACATTTGCTGTGTTCCCACTCCCGAGGAGGGCTGGGATTGTTTGGAATTTCCAATAATTGGGCTTTCACCTCTGTGAGTGTTTCCAAAGCGTTATCCAATAATCCTCGAGGGAGGTGGGAAAAGTCGGGATTGTCATCCCTGTTTTAGCAAGCAGGGAGAAGCCAGNGGGGGGGGGTGGAAATCCCTTGCCCAAGGAGAGGGCAGGATGGGATTAATCCTAAGAATCTGCTGGCGCAGGATCTGCCCCGAGCTTTCCTTGGGATGGGAGTGCAGGGAAAGACGGGACAGAGGGAGGGAGGGTGGGATGAGCAGGAATTCTGCACCGAGGGATTCTTCACCCTAAAAGGATGCTCTGGGAAGCTCAGTGGTGTCACCCCGACCCTGTCCTGCAGAATGCTGATATTGGGATGGAGGGAAGGAGTTTTCCCGAGGTCCTTTCTGCCCCAGCTCCTTCGGACAAACCCGAGCTGAATTCCAGGAGGGAATGAGCAGCAGGTCCGTGCTGGCGGAGCTCTCCGGACAGAGATGGATGAGGGAGCGCTGACCCCGGCGGCCCCGCTGGCAGGGGAGCAGGGGCAAACAGCTGGGAGCTGCAATTCCCTCCCCCGGAACAGCTGGATCTGAGGGAGGACATCTGTCTGCAGTCTGGGTGGTTTGGGAGGAACAACAAGCACGGAGCAAGCCGGGATCCTCGGGATGCAGAACGCGGATCCTCCACCGGGATGGGGATGGGGATGGGGATGGGGATGGGGATGGGGATTGGGATGGATTGGGCCCCCCACGGAGCAGAGGTGAGAGGAAGAGCCCTGGTCGTGCACTCCAGACCCTCCTCAGCGTCCTGGGATTGCACAGGAACCACCGAAATTCCACAAATCCAACAGCGCGCATGGAGGCGCCTCACCCCACCGGGGCCAAAGAGACAAACAGGTGGAGGGAAAGTAGGAAATCTCTCCAAACTTTTTCCCACAGCTGCTAGTCCTGGCTTAGCAGAGCTGCTGGAAGCTTCTGCAGCTCCAAGAGGGAATTTTTCCCCCCGTGGATGTGCCAGTCCCACATCTCACGGCTGTGCCCAGAGTCTCGCGGGTGATGCAGAAGCACCAGAGGATCCCAAATCCAGGAGTTTTTCAGCCCCTCCCTGGCTTCCAGCAGCAGGTGAAGCTCCACACATGGGTGTGAGCACCTGCCCAGCATCCCCATCCCAGTTTCTGGGAAGTTCACAGCCACTTCTGCCGAGCTTTCCCTGCTCCAGAGCTGCTTCCCGACTTCCCAATGCAAGATCCCAATGCGGCACTCCTCAAAAATCCCTGTAAGAGCCAGCAAATCCGATTAGTGCAGCTGCTCCATCAGGGAGGAAAATGAAGGCAGAGTTTGCACCTCTTTTTGAAACATCAAAGCCTCACAAGGGCAAGAAATCCATGTAGGAAATCAAGCTCTGGAGCTCAGGGTTGTTTCTTTGCAAGTTTATAGGAAATTCCCTTGGGACATCCTTCTCCGCAGGAGCAGGAATGTTAAGGTTAATGGTTGAGGATTAAGTCCAGCTCTGTTTCCTCAGAAATGTTATTGTCTGGAGCACTATTTGCATGGAATTGCTGTGCTTGCCCTGGGAGAAACCAAATATTCCCTGTTGGAGGCACCTTCACCTCGATCCCAGGTGGGATGTGGATGACAAACCTTATTCCAACCAGATTCCCAAGCCAGCTGGACAGAGGAGTGTCCTACCAGCTCCACCACCCCTTTCCAAATTGGCACCAGAGCCCACCAGGAATCCAGGGCAGGAATTTATTGACTACAAATCCACGTAAAGCTGAGCTGGCCAAGAGTCAGGACCGGTGGCCACCATACCAAGCAGCTCCCAAAAGCTGGAATTCCTTCTCCTAACTTTGTCTGGAAGTTCATCCCAGTTCACAGCAGTTGTGTTTTGCCTTTGTTCTGCTTCCCTGCGCACGAGTCCGTGGCCTAGAGGGAGGAATGCTGCTTGAATATGCAGGAAACCTGGGCTAGATTCCCGTTCTTTTGCTCCTCCAACTCCTTTAAAAGGAAAAGCAGCGGGGTTTTCCAACCACACGGGTGTCACCTCCACGGATCTCGTTGGGAACTCGCTCTCCAAGCCTCATTCCCTTTTGTCTCCCGCTCCAGGGGTGCTGCCAGACCGTGGAATGCGGCGCTCACCCCTTGAAAAGTCTTTCAGGAATTCCAACTTCGCACAGGCGTTTGGAGCTGGCCCAGCTGCCAATTCCACATGAGACAATCCTGAGATAAAGAGATGTTTGTGATCCTCCAGGTGCTGGAAAAGGGAGGAACCATTCAGGTGAGGAGTTGGACGAATTTACCTGCTTGGGGTGGTAGAACTGCAGGGTTCACCCACAGCTGTCCACACTTTTTGCAGAGCCAATTCTGCACTGCAATTCCCTTGATTCCCTTCCCTTTCCTGGTGTTCCCAGCTTTGGGAAGCCTGGAGAATTTTGTCAGGTGTCCCATCAGTAATAGGAGTGGTAAATGGTCCTGCAACTGGGAATTCGGGTTCCTTGTCACTGTCAGCAGGAGGAAATAGCCTAAAAATTAATGAAAAAATGGTTTGGTTTGAGAAATCCCACAGCAGATTCCTGGGATGCTCCTGGACCCTTCCAAGGGAAGGAGTGACCCTCCCTGGTGACCCTCCTGGTCCTGGAGGAGAACTGTAAGCAGGTAGAACTCACCTGGCGTGGGGATTTCATGGCAAACCCATCTCCAGGGCCAAAAGTTGGCTGTGTGGGGGCAATCTTTCTGAAGTGGGATTTGCTGGCAGGCAAAGGCTCAGCCCCGAACTGCCAGAGCCCTCGGGCTCCACTTAACCCCTGCCTGGCCCCCTCAGTCTGAGCCCACGCTAAGCCTGGCTTTGATACAGCCCCACACCCCCCGACAGCTCAGGGGGCATCAAAAAAACCCCAGAGCCCCAGGGGTTCAGCCCTGCCCCTCTGCCAGGGCACAGAGAATGTGGGCACGTGGAACATGTGGAGAACATGGAGAACATGGAGAATGTGGAGAACATGGAGAACATGGAACACATTGACATAAAGCACGTGGAGAACATGGAATATGTGGAGAACATGGAGTCCATGGAGCACAGGGAGTCCATGGAACACATGGAACACATTGACATGGAGTGCATGGAATGTGTGGAGCACACAGAGAACATGGAGCACATGGAGCACATGGAGCACACAGAGAACATGGAGTACACGGAGCACATGGAGCAGGATTCCCCACCTGGCTGAGCAAGGTTTGCCAAGAGTGAGGTGTTGGGACAGGGAATTTCCCAAAGTCCCAAGGAGTATCTGCCATGGACAGATGTTGGGATTGAGCATTGCTCTGCCTTGGTGTGTGTCCTGCAAGGTCCATTCCCTGCTGCTGGCACCGATTTTGTGGGATATTTGCAGGTTTTGGGATCAAACATCACCCTGCCCTTTCTAAGCATCCTGTAAGGTCCATTCCCTGCTGCTGGTTCCCAGCTGGAGGAGATTTCAGGAGCCAAGTGCAGCAGGAGCAGAGGGACACAGCGAATCCAGTTCAAAGCATTTATGGAACCACGGCCTCAGTTAACCACACGTGACTTCCTCCGAGCTGACACCTCCTGATGGGGCAAATTTCCTGTGACAGGACGAGCAAGAGATGGGGAAAACCATCAGAAAACTGTAAAATCGTGCGGTGGTTTGGGCTGGATAGAAATTTTAAAGGTCCTCTAAGTTTCAATGCCCCACCACGGGCAGGGACACCTTCCACTGTCCCAGGGCACACCAAGCCCTGTCCAACCTGGCCTTGGACACTTCCAGGGATGGAGCAGCCACAGCTTCTCTGGGAATCTCTCCCAGGGCCTCTGAGTAAAGGAAGTGTGCCCTGGGCAGGGCTGGGGGAGCAGATGTCACTCTTCCTGTGAGGGGACACTGATCCAGCCATGGCCACGATCCGGAGGGTGGCACTGACCCCTGGACGCGCTGTGCAGCCCGCAAGGCTCAGGTCTCTCTCCTTGTCCTAATCCACGCTGGATCAGCTGATTTCATTTCTAATTTCCTCACACATGTGCTCCAGCACAGCTGTGGAACATGAGCCGAGTCTGCAGAGGAAATCCTGAGATTTACACAGGCCCCAGTGGATTATAAAAACCTGGAAACCGGACAGATAACACTCATGGAACAGACTCGGAACATGCTGGGGAGAAAAAAAACCTCACAATAGATTAAAACCTGCTGTTCCCTGCTAAATGTAAAAGTGTCTTTTCCAACACTTTGAACTACTGTGGTGAAACTTTGTAGGTAGCTGTTGTTTCAAAGGTGCAATCTTCAGGAGGATTGTTTTCCTTTTTTTTTTTTTTTAATGGATTTGTGAAAGTTGCAATAAAAGAGTCCTTAAAAGGCCTTGACCTGGAGGGCTGCGAGCCTTTAGCCTGGCGAGGCTCAGCCCTAAACCCTGAGCAGCTTCCAGAGCTTCTGAGAACTTCCAAAATCCGAGCTGGCTGCTGATGTTACAGCCCAAGGTGGTGGGAGGAAGAAGTAAACAGTTCCTGTTGGGAGATGTTGTGTTTTCCATCCCACCGGAGCCAGCTGGACACTCCATGGTTTCTGACAGGGGACAGGGATGTTTTCCCAGCTTTCCCCTGCCTATGGAAAGGCAGCTGGAGGGGGAATTATCCTGGAGAAAAGGGGGATCAGGGGGAATTTCTGGCTCTGCACAACTCCCTGACAGGAAGGGACAGCAGGGGGGAACAGGGACAGGAGGAGAGGAAAAAGCCTCAGGCTGCACCAGGGGAAGTTCAGGGTGGACATCAGCAGGAATTTCTCCATGGAAAAAGTGCTCAGGCCTTAGAAAAAGCCCCAGGCTGCACCAGGGAAGTTCAGGATAGACATCAGCAGGAATTTCTCCATGGAAAGGGTGCTCAGGCCTTGGAACTGGGAGGTTTGGAGTGCCCATCCCTGGAGGCGTCCAAGGAATTCCTGGATGTGGCACCCAGAGCTCTGGGCTGGGGACAAGGTGAGGATCAGGCGCAGCTTGGACTTGGTGAACCTGGAGATTTTTTTCTGACCTCAGTGATGCCATGATTCTATAATTTTGATAAATTCAGCCAACAACCTCAGGGATGTTGTCTTGGAGAGACATTTTGCTATTCCCCACCTCAGCAGGACACATTTTTTTCCACCCATTTTCCATGGCTCAGAGCTGCCATTTTTGTGCTCCTGGAGGTCTCCAGCTGCATCAGTGGGATCAAAACGAAGCCCAAGGTCAGACTGGGCTTTCTTGAGCTGTCAAGTGGGATTTATTGCTTTTCCCTGGATCAATGGCTTCAGAATTTGGGCTGCCAAGCTGTGCTGGGTCACGTCCAGCCAGGGTCAGAATCTCTTGTTTTGAGGCCTCTTCTTTTCCCCAAGGATTGTGGGAATCTTGCTTCCATTTTATCTTGAGCATCAAAAGAATTTCGAGGAGGGGTCAGATGAAAGTTTGGGGGGTTTCCTCCCCCATTTCTGTGAAGAACAAACCAGGATGGTTTGGGGTTTGTGCAAGCAAAATCAGCTCGAGCTGGATCTCAGATCTATTTTATCTCAGTCCCTAATCTTTCATTTGAATTCAGGGTTTCCAAACCAAAACCCAGGGAAGACTTTGTGAAAAAACCAACCTGAACTCCGACCTCCTCCACACATTCCAGGTGGTTGCTGAGAGGAATTCTCCTCCGAGTTCATCTGAATCAAACTGCGACAAGGAGAAACTTTGGCTGGCACCCACCTCCCCTCGAAAGGGTCAAATCCAACCTCGAGAGGGGCACGAAGAGAAACAGAGAAAGGCAGACAAGACCTGGCTTGGTGTCTGTGCCACCAAAATGTTCCAAGCTGGAGCTGTTCCAATGCAAAACACCAAGTCCAGGCATCTCCTGACCTTCAGCAGGGCTTGAGACACTCAAAACTTTGCAATATCCTAGGACAAGATAGGAAAAGCTGCTGAGGTTTCCCTGGAATGCTGGAGTTGTTGGACCAGCCAAGAGAACAGAGTGGTTGGAGTTTGGGCTCTTCATAAATTGATGGAGAAGGTTTGAAGATGCCTCGTGATTTTTTTTTTGTCCTCCAAAAGGGCATAATTTCTGTCCCAGATGAGTTCAATTTTAGGATTTTTATTTGGGATATGGAAGAAGTTGGGCAGTGCACAAGGCTCAAGTTTAAACGTGGCCTCCCAGCATTTGGATTTTGAACCCTTAATATCCAGAAAGAATCAGGTCTTGGCAGATGGTCAGTGACACAAAGGAGGAACTCAGTCCCTGCAGGTCAATTTTTCCACCAGTAACACGATCCCACGATTAAAAAAAAAAAGTCATTTCCATCCTCTCCCCCTGGAATCTGTGTGTCTCCTCTTGGATCCAGCTCTTTCCAAAAATCACTTCCCATTTAAAAAATTGATTTCCTCAATCCTAAATCTGCATTAAGTCCCTCATGTCATGTTTTCTGAATTATCCCTTCTGCTCCTCGTGTCAAAAGTCACTCCCTGAGGGGTTTGTGACATAAACTGTGGCTTTTGACCCACAGTTGGAGCTTCCTGGAGTGTTTTGATTTGCAGTTCTCCCTCCAGGAGACTCCAGGAACTAAAAAGTAGCCAAATGAAAACCTGCCCGTTTTATGCAGCCACAACACATTCACACAAATAATATTTTTATTTTTTGCTGTAATTTTTTGCATTTGTTTGCTGCATGCCACTCAAATCAAATGGGACATAGAATGAATTAAATGGAATTTGTGGTGATGTCTTTATAATTTAATTTTTTGTTTCAAAATTTTGCTGGAAATAGTCCAGAGCAGAGATCTTGTGATGGTCTCAAAGACAAAATTAGGGTGGTGTTGGACATTTATATAAGTCCTCAGGGAGGGATTTTCACACTCACACTCACAGCATCTCTTGAGTTGTTTCTTCCAGACATTTCCAGCCCTTGGACTTCTCCACTGCTTTTCCAAGGCCTTGTCCACCACTTTTCCATGGCCTTGTCCATCATTTTTCCATGGCCTTGTCCATCACTTTTCCAAGGTCTTGCCCACCATTTCTCCATGGCCTTGTCCAATGTTTTTCCATGGCCTTGTCTAACAATTTTCCAAGGCCTTGTCCATCATTTCTCCATGGCCTTGCCCACTGCTTTTCCAAGGTCTTGTCCACCACTTTTCCAAGGCCTTGCCCACTGCTTTTCCAAGGCCTTGCCCATGATTTTTCCAAGGCCTTGCCCACNNNTTTTCCAAGGCCTTGCCCACGATTTTTCCAGTGCCTGGCCCACCACTTTTCCAAGGCCTTGCCCACCACTTTTCCAAGCCCTTGCCCATCATTTTTCCATGCCCACTCTGCTCTGGGCACATTCCAGATGACACCAGGCCATGGATTGTCCCTCAGGATCCGCCTTTTTGCCAGCACAGAGCCAGAAATCCCAAATCTGTCCCACACCCCGTGCCCAGCAAAGGGAACAGTCCCCAGCCCGGGCACTGCACTTCCAATGGATCCAAGAGGAATCATTTTCCCTCTGGAAAACCAAAGGCCCAGACTTGGGGGTTTTATTGGAAATAATTAAACTCTTCAGGGAGGAGATTTCTCCAGGCAGTTTTGTCAAGCAGCTTTTTCCAGCTGAGCCTGGGCCCCAAAATAACGAGAGGCCGGACACAGAGCCGCTGTTTGCCGGTCGGGAGCGCGATCCCGGCAATGTCAACCGGGAGCCCGGTGCSTTTTCCTCCTTAATGAGGTGTGAAAAGTCAACGGAGCCGCGTCAGGGGAGCCGTGGGGAGGCTGCTCCAGGGCCAGCCCCTTCCACCCTGCCCTGCTCCAAACCCCACAATCGCCCTTTGACAGATCCAGCCCTGCTCCCCTTCTCCGAAAACACAGAGCCTGGAAATCCTGGAAATCCCTGGAGAGCCTGGCAGTGCCTGGCTCCAGCCATTCCTCCAAAGGTTTTTCTGCTGAGGGAAATCAACCCCTGAAATCTGGATGATTTTGGGTGTATTTCAGTGGTTTTTGTGCTCCAGGTCCAGCTGGGAGCATCCTGGTCATGGACAGGAACAGCAGTGATACTGAGGCACTGGGTTATTCTTATTTCTGGGTTCCCAAAGAGCTGAAATTTTAATAAAATGCTGAAATTAGGGTCTGTTCTCCCCATAAGAAGAGGCCCTGGAAATCCTGGAACCTGGAGAGCCCAACAGCACCTTGCTCCATCCATTGCTCCAAGGGTTTCTTTGCTGAGGGGATTCATCCAGTGAAATTTGGCTGATTTGGGGTGTTTTCAGTGCCTTTCTGCAGGGTGGAATTTGTCCTGCCAGCCTCCTGATCTAGCTAGAATGATCCTGGTCCTGTAACAACGCAGGGGACTGAGACACTGGGTTATTCCTTATTTCTGGGTTCCCAGAGAGCTGAAATCCTAATTAAATGCCAAAATTAGGGCCCTGTGGGCAGGGAAGTCACCCAGCACTTTGTGCCATCACCTCCAGGGCTGAAGCCACCAGAGAAAATATTTTTCCTGGTGCTTACAGTAGAAAATTCCAGGTTAAAGCCAGCTGCACACTGGATTTTGGGGGGGGAAATTTCCAGTATATCCCAGAGCAGACTCTGAGATGAACTCCTCCAGGATACTTCCCCAGCCCAGGAGAAGTCGAGGGAATTTCCTCAAGGACAAGAAGCATCCAGAAACACGTCTGGGAGTGCAGGGATCCAGGGAAGCAGGGACAGGTTGCCTCCGAGCCGCTCCTGGCACATGTTCCCGGCCGCCTGTTGCTGTCTCCGAACAGATGTGGGCAGTTTGTGGGATGATGAAGTATTGGATCTGTTTCTCCTTCAGGGATTATTCCTACCAAATAAATCTGCAGGTTTATATGTTTAGCAGCTGACAGAGATCCCTTTTCCCTCCCCTTCCCTGTTCTGTTATTCCTTGCAGCCGGAGCCAAAACAAGGCTTTTAAGGCAGGGAGAGGAGGGGGAATGCTCAGGATGGGATTTGGGAAATTTTGGAGACAACGCTGCAGCCAGTGGGGGCAAAACATCCTGCCCAAAACACAGCTCATGGATCCTTCTCAGCTTGTTCCAGGATGGGTCCTGGACTCCAGCAGCGTTGGTTTAACCACCAGGTCATAAATTCGTCTGGGAGCTTTAGAATTTGTGGCCTGGGGAAAGATCTTTCCCTCTCTCCTGGTGGTATTGGATTTATATTTTTTCCCCCTCCTGTTCTTTCTTTCTTTCGGAGCTGCCTTGAGCTTGGATTTACAGTGGTTTAAATTCCTCTGAAAATATTCCCTGATCAGCCCCAGAATGAAAGACAGAGAGTGTGTGATGAAGGAGCCCAACCTGCTGGCAAGGGCTTCCCAGGGTTTTTTTTTTTGGGAATGTCAGGTTGATCCAGAGGCACGAGCTGAGTCATGGATGCTGATGTTTGGATGTCTCCTTTTTAGGGAGAGGGTCTGAACTTCCTTTAAAGCCCCTCCAAACCCAGTGCAGCTTCCATGGCTCCTGGATGTCTGGTGCCAGAGATCCTCCTGCAGGACTTGCTTCCTAAACCCTCCTTCCAGTTCCTCTCAATTTCCCCTTGTTCCACAAACACCCAATTCCAGCTGCCAGCTCTGGAGGAATTAGGGATGTGCAGGAAACACTTGGTCCTTCAAATGATGCACCTGAAAAGCTCCAGGATAGTTTTACCTGGAATATTCCTCTAGGGATGGGGGATTCCTGCAGATTCAGCTGCTCTGGGAAGGGAGCCCAGGCCAGCACTCAGACCCTGCACGTGGGAGCAGCTGCTGAAGGGTGTCCTGGAATCGTGGAATATCCAAACCTGGAAGGGACCCACAAGGATCCCAGCCCTGCACAGGACATCCCAAAAATCAAGGAAGTCAGGATTCCATGGGGAGGCTGTGGAAATGAGGGTTTGGGGAAGGTTGGATGCCCTCAGTGACAGGGACACAGCTGGATTAATGCACTGCTGGAATTGCTGATCTTACAGGGCTTTCCCAACTTCAAGGATTCTTTGATTCCGTGTTTTCCTCCGCTGCTGTGTTTGGGGTGGGGATGTGGCCGTGCCCATCCATCTCCTGGGAATCCATTCCCTGTGGGAATGGTGGCTGCTGAGGTGTTTTTAGGACAAAGGGGAGACTTGGAGCAAGTTTGGGATAAATCCCTTCCCTCGTGGGTTTGCCAACCTCACACTTTGCTTCCTTTCCCGTCCCTCCATTAAAATAATGAATGAGATAATTAAACGAGCAGGGATGAACTAACGGGACCCATGTGGAGATGAGCAAGCTGCTGGAATCCTGACTGCATCCCTGGCTGCTTGGCCAATCCAGGGAACGTGCCTCTGGAGGCGTCTCCCAGACCGTGCTGAATCACCCAGCAATTTGGGGAGAAAAAAAAGCCAGAGTGGTTCTCATGTTACCCGGGAACAGCCAAAGCAAGTGGGACAGAGCTGCTTCCAGAAGAAAGCCTGGGGTTAACGCATTTCACAACAGCAAAATCTTTTCCCAGCTTGTCCCTTATTTAATGGTTAAATTGCTGTGGAATCCCACAGGGACAAACCTGCTCTTGGACTCATCCCACAGCAAAGCCAAGCAGGGAAAAAAAAATCTTATTTGTAGCGTGTTTTAGACCCAAATAACACAAAAAAACCCTTTTTTTTTTCGTTTTACACCCCAATTTGCGTGGATGACCACGATATTACACAGCTTTGAGGCAACTTTGGCAGCTTCTCTCGCTGTTTTACAGCACAGTTGTTCTTCGAAACAAAAGGTTTGGATTAATGGTGTTTTAATGTCCAGGATATGACAGAAATGAAATGCAGGAACAGTTGGCTCGCACACTGGGAGCCGAGTCAAGCTCAAATTTGGCCGCCAGCCCGTGGAGCTCCTCAGGGACAGCCGAAAGGGGTGTGAACATTAACTCATAGAGCCATAACCCCGCTGCTCCCGAGCCCGCTCAGCCTCCCACTAATGCAATAATTGAATCAAAACCATCTTCAATTGTGTTAAAAACAACTTTGAACGCTGGAGAAAGGCTCAAAAGCCCAGCAAACCACACATCCCGAGCTATTTAAAGGTCTGGATAGCTCTGTTTTCCTGCTGAAGGTGAACCTCTGGCACAGGGCGAAGCTTTTGGTTGCATTTATTAAGATTTAACAAATTACCCCCCAAAAAGCAGCACTGATTTGGCTTTTTTGTTGTTCCAAGGCAACATAAATCCTCTAAATACCCGGAGCAGAAGGCACGGATAATTATCACTGAAATATCTCTGACATTTCCTTCAGGGTTTGTGAAATCCTCAAGGCCTCTTTCTATCTTTGTCAGTGCCTTCCTCTGCTTCCTACAACCACGTGCCTTAACTCCTCCATCTCTCCAGCCTCCAACTCTTCTGTTCCATTGTGTGCTTGACTTCATTTCAGTGCCAGCTTCTTCCACTCTGTTTTTCTTTCTTCTTTTATTTATTTCTTTCTTTTTGCTTCGTTTTGGTAATTGGGAACAGGCAGAAGTCGGGGTATTTAAAAAAAAAATGTAGAAAAAGGGGAAAAAAAGAGCGTTCCACGTAATTGAGAGAAGTTAACAAAGCGTGAAATGAAATAAAAAACATCATCCGGTGCTGATGTCAACGTTCATAAATGCAGGAGTGCTCAGAGCCATCCAGGAGACATTGGAGCTGCATCCCTGCTTTAGGGATGACTTTGTTGCTGTTGTTCCATGCTATTTTTAGGAGTTTTTGATCAGATTGTTTTTTGGCCCATGGAATCTGCTCAGATGCTTCAGGTTTCCTGCTTTGGGGGCTTGGTGTGTTGCTGGTGTTACTCTGAATTATCCCACACACAGCCCTCTGTGGGGTTTGAACAGAATTCCAGAATTCCAGAATGCCAGAATCCCCAGAATCCCAGAATTGCAGAATCCCAGAATGCCAGAATGCCAGAATGCCAGAATGCCAGAATGCCAGAATTGCAGAATCCCAGAATCCCAGAGTCAGAATCCCAGAATCCCAGAATCCCAGAATCCCAGAATCCCAGAATCTCAGAATTGCAGAATTGCAGAATTGCAGAATTGCAGAATTGCAGAATTGCAGAATTGCAGAATTGCAGAATCCCAGAATCCCAGAATCTCAGAATCTCAGAATCTCAGAGTCCCTAATCCCAGAACTGCAGAATCTCAGAATTGCAGAATCCCAGAACTGAGGAATGCTGGAAAAGCACTCCAAGATCCTCAAACCTTGTCCCCAGCCCAGAGCTCTGAGTGCCCCATCCAGGAATTCCTTGGACACCTCCAGACACTCCAAACCTCCCTGAGAGCTCCTTCCAATGCCTGACCACCCTTTCCAGGAAGAAATTTCTCTGGAATTGTGGCCACCCTTAAAGAACTCACCTTCTGCTCTTGCTGAGAAAGGCCCATACGGAGGAGGGATTATTCGGGAAGAGGCTCAATATCCATGAGCTCCATGAGAGGATGAGGTCAGGCTGGGAGTTGGAAGCTCCAGAGCCAATTTGACTTTGTCACTGACTGAAAAGTCCCCAAGGAGAGAGGAACCAGCAGATTTTCTTCTGGCTTTTTTTTATTATTATTTTTTAAATTTTTAAAAATTTTTTTGTTTCTCCAGCAGATTTCTCAGTCGCCACATCCATGGGGACAATCATCCCCAGCACACGTTTGCTGATGTTTTACTCCTTATCTCCAGGAGGAAGAATGTCCCTGGAGCTGGGGGTGTCCTGCCAGTGCATTTTCCCCCCAAACTGGAGCACTGTGGTCAGTGGTGCCTCCAGCAGCTGCTTTGTGTCTGTCTGTCTGTCTGTCTGTCTGTGTGACCTCAGCTTAACACTGCAAAAATCGATTCCTTCCCCGCTCCCCCTGTCCCCACCCCGAGCCCCTCAGCAGCAAAGTTGATTTCCTGGTTGTGATTAGGGATGGTTTACATCCACTTCCTAAAGTTGTTTTCCTTTTATTCCTATCATTTAAACAGAATTCCGGGGATCGTTGCTCTGCCCGGACATCTGCGCTTCCAACTTTGCCAACTTCGGGATGCTGAAATCCAGCTCATCCCAGAAGATTTGCTCCGACCTGGACTTCTCCCTGTGAAATCCCAACCCCCTCTCTCTTCCCACCACTTCCAAGCTCTGCAGGAATCAGAGCACTTAGAGGAAAGTGTGATGTTAAATCCCTGCGTGCCGAAGCCACCGGGATGAGTAATAACGAGGTGTCAGCCTGACACTGCTCCTCTTCCCACGGAAAAGGGGGGATGGAGCTGGCCCGAGCCGGGCACAGCCGGGAGGAGCTCTGGGGATGGATGAGAAGCTCCTGCCCTGCTCATCCTCGCTCCGAGGACAAGCTGGGTGAGCTCTGTGCGGATTTCTCTCCTCCAAGGCTCAGCCAACGCTGTCAGCACGAGTCCATCCCGGGGGGAGGCAGAGGGAAGGTGAAAGGGAAGCTGGCAATCCTTGTGAGCTCGATTTTCCCTGCTGAATTAAGTCATGCTGCTGAGTAAAGAGGTGGATTCACTTCTTCCAGGAGGGAGTGCAGCTCGTTCCTTCAGCGTATCTGGGAACTGTCTGTCCTGAACTGCAGGCACCTCTCTGCCTTTTCCCATTCCTTGCTGAAGGCTGAGCAGGAATTTCGGGTGGATTAGGAGGCTGCACCTTGCAGAAAAAAAAAAGATTTCTATAAAAAAGGATGATGGAGTGGCTGTCAAGGGCAGAGCATCTGATCCTGTGGGAGAGCAGAGTGGATTTGGGATCAACATTGGGAATGATCCCAAATGATCCCAAAAATGATCCTACACCTCCTGGGATTCCATCACCTCACTCAGCTGGGAACCACACAGCACTTGCACTCTGGGATTTACCTCCTTTACCCCAAAAAAAGAGTCAAAATATTTCCACACTGCGTCCCATTGGGAAAGTCCCACTCAGGCAGCCAAAACAAAATGTTCCGACCTTATTCCCACAAAATTGTGTCAGAAGCTTTGATTCCTCCTCCTCTTGTGCTGGTGTGGCTCCATCCTTTGCCTTTGGCAGCATCCCCCTGGTTTTATGAGCTCTGGGAGGGGTCATTAGCGTGATTCCCAACTCCCTGACAATCCAATAAAATTAAAAATAAAAAAAAAGTGGTTTCTCCAGCCCTCAGATCCCAGCTGGCTCCACAGAAACAAGTGGCATTCCCAAAAATCCCTGTGCTGGGCAGTGCCTTTGGAATTTCTGAGAATACTTCCTTGTTTCAAGCTCTCCTCCTTTCCTGCTTTACCACCCTCATAAATCCCATTCCTGGGGCGTGGATACCTCCCTCTATCCTACAAAAATCCACTTTTCCTGGTTGTTCCTGCTGTGAAGAATGGATTGAGGCACCTGCTGTGCTGTCTCAGGCTGGGAGATCCAACTTTCCCTGCGGTTAAAGCCAGAGCTGTGACAACTTTGGGAGCACGCAGAGAAGGCAGGAGAGGGATTGTGATCCCTAAATGATTCCCATGGATATTTCAGGAGCAGGGATAACACAGTCCTGGACACACAGAGGCTTTAATTGGGTTTTTTTTGTTGTTTTTTTTTTTTTTTTGCATATCTGCCTCAGATTCGCAAGGAGTGTTGTAATATTGTCTTCCCAATTTCCTGAGACAGAGCCAGGAGATGCCAAGGCAAAACCAGGAGGGCATTCCAGCAATTCAGATGTGCTGATAAGGGGAAATTTCGGGAACAAGTGCCAGCAAGTCAGGAAAAGGCATTTGGGCAGGAAAACTGGGATCACGCACTCTGCCTGTGGGAGCTCCGTGTTACCCACACATCCATCCATTCCCCTCTGGAATTTTCCAGTTATTGGTTGTAAGGCTCAGACCGGATCCCTGCTCAGAGAATTCCACTGGGATAGTGGAAGATGTCCCCATCCTGGGAGATGGAATGGGGAAAAAACTTTGGTCTGTTCCACCCCAAACCAGTCTGGGATTCTAGGAATGTCCATTCCTCTGGATCCACAGCAATCCCTGCACTGGTTTCACACAGGGATAACACGGATTTTCCACCTCACAGCACCCTCAGCCACGGGGAAATAATATAGAAATTAATATTCAGGGAAAAAAAATACATTTTAAAAAATTGCAGTTGCACAGGCCTTATCCAAGCAGGATCCACATTCCCTGGATTGGGGTGGAGAAGGCAGTGCTGTGTTTGCTGCAGCTGCCCTCAGATCCCATCCCAAGGCTGGGTTTTATTCCTGGAGGTGCCTTTGAATTAAAGGGTTTTTAGCAGCACTTCTGACTCAACCCTAAACATGGCAACTGTTGCTAACAGCGGGCCACAATTAACAAATTAATCTGAGGATCTGCTTTTCCTGGGAAATGAGAATGGATTTTTGCCCTTCTCCTTTGATTTAAGCTGATTTTTCCAGCCCCCAAATTTTGCATTTGTTTGGCTGAGTCACCTTCCCCTGGAAAAATCCCCCCAAAGGATCCAGAGGGGAGGGATTGTCCTGCTCAGAGGTGCCATCCCCTGATGGAGCAGGAGAAGACCCCACTGTGGGGTTTTTATTTTTTATTCCTACCAGGAATTTGCAGTTCACCTTGGGAATGATTTAAATGCTGCCAAAGTGCTCCTGGAACAGGGAATTTGGTGAGCACTGGGATGAGAGCAGGGATCGATCACCACACCCCAAGAAAACTCCACAGTGGCCACAATTTTGGATATTTCCCATTTTTCCTGAGCTCTGCAAGGGAGGATTTTCTTGTCTCTCCGTAGAGGTTTCAGGAAATCAAAGCACCCAAAATCCAGAGGAATTTTTGGTGGTGGAAAATGCAGGATGGAGAGAGCAGCCAGAACCAACTGGGAGAATATCCCCCTCACCCTTCACCCACCACAACCCTGAGAGAAAATGTCATTTTATTAAGGTGATATTTAATTAAATTGTCCTTTTATTAAAATGTCCTTTCATTAAAATATCATTTATTAAACCTTCAGTAGTGAAGCAGAGACTGCAGAGCTGCTTCAGCTCGGCTGCAACTAAATAAATCAACCTAAAAGCACTTTTTTTGTCATAAATTTCTGTGTTTCAAGCAAAGAAAAATAAAAGTGGGTGTGAGGAGACCCTTGGGGTTGGTCTCTGCACCCAGCTGGGCCCTTCCTAACCTGTAATCATCAAAAACCCCACAAAAATCCTGAATATTGTCATTCCAGGCCATGGGTTTTCAGGAAAATTCTGGGAGGAAGGATGAATTATCCAGGGAATTCTGCAGGGCCACACAGCTTGGGGTGCTGGGTTATTTACAAAACAGAATTCCGAGGTGAAAAGGGTGAGGAAAGGCTGAGGGAAAACTGGGGAAACATTGAGGAAATGTTGAGGAAGAGCTGTGGAAAAGCCAAGTAAGATCTGAGGAAAGGCTGAGGAAATGTGGAGGAAAGGCCGAGGAAGGGCTGAGAAATGCTGAAGAAGGGATGAGGAAAAGCCAGGAAAAGGCCAAAGAAGGGATGAAGAAACGCTGAGGAAATGTTGAGGAAATGCTGAGGAAATGCTGAGGAATGTTTCCCTGCCCAGACCTGGGAACACAAGCCCGGGATCCTGCAGTCGGGAATGCTCCATCTCCATCCCATCCCATCTCCATCTCCATCTCCATCTCCATCTCCATCTCCATCTCCATCTCCATCTCCATCTCCATCTCCATCTCCATCATCTCCATCTCCATCTCCATCTCCATCTCCATCTCCATCTCCATCTCCATCTCCATCTCCATCCCCAAGTTCTGCCTCGACCTTTTCAGCAAACCACCCCAACCTGGGGGCAGACAGCGAGGAAATCCCCCTGTGACAGCCACTAAAAACATTCTGGAGAACATTCCAGGCCTGGTTGGAGCAGCCTCTGTCCCTCACAGACCTCCCTGCTCACTCCAGCTCCTGCCTTTTCCTCTGCTCCTTCTTCCCTGCCGTTTTCCCACTTTATTGGACAGGACACGACTTCCTATTGCACCCAAATTGCTTCCTTTGGCTTGTGGGGGAAAGAGCAGCACAAAAACATGGGAATTTTCCCTCTGAAGCCTGAGAAGATGATGAGGAGAGAGGCTGGAAATGCAGATGGAGAAATGATTAACCAGGCGCTGTCCTTTATCTGTCTGGAAGTCCTCTGGAAAAGAAAGGTTAAGGAAAAAAAAAAATCCAGGAGCAAGTGGCCCTGGAGCTCATTAATCCGTCTCTTTTTGTTGGCACCAGGCAGGTCCTTGGCCCCCAAGGAGTCTCAGGGTCTGCTTCAACATTTTTCTTTGATAACCAAAGCAGTTTTTCATGGCCAGCAGTGACTAAGAGGTGGATTTGGAGCTGTTACCTCACCTTACCCCCGGTTTTTTTCAGATCACAACCCAATCATCAGGAGCTGGCCCAGGCAGCGCTTTTAATGTGATTTCCAGCAAGAAAAACTCTGGAGTTTGGATGGGACACAGCCGGGGTTTCTCTGGAGTTAAAGAGTGAGTGAGAGCTGGAAAGAGAGGGAAGCATCTGAGAGCAAAACTCTCCTTAATGAGGGAGTCTCGACCAGCAGAGTTGGGGCTTTTCCAAATATTTTCATTGTTTTGCTCCATTAGAAGAAAGCAGCCCATGTTCCCAACATGCCAAACATGTCAAACTGGGGGAAAACTATTCCAGGGAGCTTCTTGGGGCAGTGAATCCCATCCTGTCCTGGCCAGCAGCTGGGCTGTGCCCTTCTCCAGCAGCTCCCAGGGGCAGCATTCCCAGTTCCTCTGCAGAATGGATGCCCTGAGCCATGCCCACATTCCACGTGGGAAGAGCCAGCACATCCCAGAGCTGAGGACTCTGCAGGAAAAACTCCTGCAGGAGCATCACCATCCCTGTGGGAATGGGGAAACTGAGGCACAAGTGACACAAGGGGGGTGTCCGTGGAATATTAAGGTTGGAAGGGACCTTAAAAATGATCCATGCCATGGGCAGGGCAACTTCCAGAGCACCAGGCTGCTGTGATCCCATTTCCAGAGGAAAATGAGCACCAGGGAAAGGTGGAAAGCAAAACAGAACAAACCCAATCCACTTTTCCTTTCTTTCCCTCAGGGAATGCAGCAGAGCAGGGAGGAGAAGGGGTTAAAGGGATCCACCCAGGCAGGGATCACAGAGCTCCCCCTTTGGCAGCCTGGAATATGGAAATCACAAGGACTTGTGGCTCCAAAAAGTTGTTTGATGTGGGGGTTGTGACCTTTCTGCAGTTCTCAGTGAATGGGGAAACTGAGGCACAGACGACACGAGGCGAATTTTAAGGTTAGAAGGGATCCTAAAAACGATCCCATTGCACCCCTACCATGGACAGGACGCCTTCTGCTACCCCAGGCTGCTGTGATCCCATTTCCAGAGGAAAATGAGCACCAGGGAAAGGTGGAAAGCAAAACAGAACAACCCAAA
>PYHW01010607.1:6996314-7007453 GCA_013186435.1 Turdus rufiventris | reverse complement strand
GAAGAAGAATGAAGAAGAAGAATTAAAAGAAAAATGAAGAACAAGAAGATATTGCTAATCCATGCAGTTTGAAATAAAAACCAAAACCAGATGGCCAATTCCCCCCTGTTTATTAACTGAATATTCAGTCTGGAGAGCAGGAGCTCGTGAGGCTCCCCTGGATGAGGGAACATCCCTGGAGAGTGTGAAGCAGGAGGGGATTTTGCAGTAGTGAAAGGAATCCCTGCAAAGTGATGGATCTTCCAGCAAATCTCTCCATTTCTTTCCAGCCAATACTGGAGTTCAGCTTTCCCTCCCAGAATCTTTCCTTAATTTCCCACATCACTGAAAACCAGAATGAGGAAGTGAAAATGGCTCAAAGTGGCCAGACCAGTTCCAGTGCCCACATTTAATCAACTTGAAGAAGTTAAACAATGTTTTTGTGGCTAAGGCAGGTCCCTGTAGACCCGAGCTGTGCATTCCCAGTGGAATTCCGTGTCCCTGCTCCAGCCAGGGCTGGGTTTTCACCCTGCACACGCTGTTTCCATCCCCTTCCCTTCCTTTACACCACTGGAGCGAGGTCTGGTTGAAGCCTTCCCTTGGAATGAGTTTTTCACAGCAGAGCAAACAAGAATGAGGATAAAGGAAAAGTCGTTAAGATCCAACAATGGCTCTGCTCGGTGATTAATTAGTCAAGAGAAAAGGAAAGTCCCTTTATCAAGAAAAATAAAGGAGTTCTCAGGAACTGGATTCCCTTTGAAGTGGCTGAGGCTGAGTCACCTGCTGACCTGCAGCTTTATTCTGTAAAGGATTTGGGACATTTCCAGGTGCTGGGACTCCAGGAGCACGAGGCAGACGTAGGGAGATCAGGAATTCCCTGGAAAAGGAAGAAGGAGCAGGGGGACACCACCACGGTCAGCTGTCCTGCTGACACAGGGGACATTCCTGGACCCAGGAGAGCTGTGGGATTCTGCTCAGCCCCAGTTTGGAGTTCTGATGGTGACCCAGGGGGATTCCAGGTGTCACCAGGTGTTGCTGCAGCTCCATCCCATCGTGTTTTATCTTCCTTTTGCCAGGGTCAGGATTAAATGCTCAATATGGAATTTCTTGTTGGGACTCAGATGTTTATTAATTCTTATCTACATTACAGTGAGTTCTGCAGCACTTCAAGCTAAAAAAAACTAAAAATGGGGATGGATCTCTCTCTCTACAAGGCCTTTTAGGGATAAACTGTCCAATTAAGAAATTAGACCTAAATTTCTTTTTTACTGTTAACCCAATAACCAATCACCATGACCAGCAATGCAGAATTTTCTATCCAATTACACAATACCACCCAAACCCATGAAGAAGAAKAAGAAGGTGAAGAAGAAGGACAAAACCTCTGCCCTAAAACCTCCATCAATATATTTATTACTATATTCTAAAACCTTAAACTCTACATTTTCCACCATGTGATATTACACACTTCTATTCATTCTGCACACCCATGATCTTAATTCTATCATTAATTTTGGAAGCTTCCTCCACAGCCTCAATGTTTTGTTGTCCGCACAGAAAATCTGCAGTTCCCAGTGCTCAGCTTCCAGTCCTTCCCAATCCCTTCCCAGCCCAGCAGCATCTCCAACCCCCCACCGTGGGGCACAGCTCTGCTCCCTCCCACTCCTGGCATTCCAGGTTGGGTTTGGAACCTCTGGAGAAACTCAAAAGCCACCAGGACACAATCCCAAGAAAAGGTGGGGTGGGACTGGACAAGTTTCATCCTGAAGCACTCTGGAATTTCGCTGGATTCTGACTCCGTGTCTGTTCCTGCCCACTGGGACCATTGCTGTGCTCACCCCATCCCCACCTCAGCCCGTTCCTGCAGCACCTGGAGCCTTTTCCAGAGGAATCCAGGCCAGGAATGAGCAGCTCTGGAATTGTTTTGTGCCTTGGCTGGGTGGGTTTTTCTCCCTCAGTGAATTTCTGTGGAATGCTCACTGGAGACAGGAATGTTGGTTTCTCTGCTGCCCTTCCCAATGGCATTCAGAGGAATTCCACACACTGCACTTTTTTTTTTTTTTTTTTNCCTTTCCTGCTTTTTTTTTTGAGCTGGGCTTTGCTGGGAGCTGGACTCGAGGCAAGGCACAGCTCCTGTTTTCCTGGAGGTCACTCAGCTCCAGCAATCAATGCTCCCATTGATTCCAAATATTCCAAAAATATTCCCTGGGGACCAAGTGGAAAACAATGGGAAGGGTAAGGAATGGCTGCTGCTGCTTTTCCCCTCTAATAGAAAAATATTAAAATAATTTAATAGTAATACAATAATAATTATTTTCACATCTTAAAGGTACCAGACCAAGAGATCTGGAGAGGGAAAATTCCTAATTTTCCTTTTTTTTCCCTGCTTGGTTGGTGATGATGGAGATATTCAGGAATCTTCATCAGGAGCTCCGAGTTTTTCCTCTACCATTCTTTCCTCCATGAACATTTGGACACTTCCAGGGATGGGGCACACACAGCTCCTCTGGAAAACCCAGCCAGGGCCTCACAGGGAAGAATTCCTTCCCAAAATCTCATCCGAACCAACTTTTGGTGTTTGTGATCCTTCCCAGGATTTCAAAGTCCTGGAAGTGCCTGGGTGGGACAGGGGGAGGTGCTGGGATGGACCTGGGTGAGCTTTGAGGTCCCTTCCAGCCCAAACCATTCCATAATTCCCTGGTGCCCCTCTGGGGCACACTCACAAATTCAGGGATGACTCTGGAATTGCTTTGCCCCATCCCAAACAGCAGCCAGGATTTTCCTGCTCTCCCATCCCTGCTGGAATTTGGGCCTGTCTGGAACAGGGAGGAGGATTCTGTTTCAGAGGTGGGGAAATTTGGGAGTGATAATCCCTAAAAAAAAGAAGAGAAACTACCCCGAGCAGCTGATTTTACATCAGCAAACGACTCGATAAACGCACAGAGCCTGAGGGAATTCCAGCTCCGGGGTTCAGCCCCAGCTGCTCCAGTCTGACAGCAGAGCATGACCCCAGGAAAAAGAACAAAAAAAAACCCAAAGAAACAAAAAAAAACCCCCAAAAACCCCAAAACCCAAACAAACAAAACAAAATAAAACAAAACAAAACAACAACAACAACAAAAAACAAACAAAAAAAACCCCAAAAAAACCGAAAAAAACCAAAAACAAAACCAAAAAAAACCCCACAAAAAACCCGGATTTTTGTTTTCCATTTGGTGCATTGTGCCTGGTCCTGCCGAGCTCCTCAGCCCCTCTGCAGGCTCGGTGCTACCCCAGGAGTAAATTCCATTTCCCTGCTTCTGGGCTGGAACACCCCTGAGCTGTTCCAGCTGTCTGGGAGTGAGGGATTTTTGGGAATGATGCTCCTCAGTCAGAGCAGAGCTGACAGTGACAGCACAGCTGAGGTTTTTGGGTGAGAAGGGAAAATGTCCCTGTGACTTTTGGGGTGGAATGTGCTGAACCCCTGCTCCTGCCATCCCCTTGGAATTCTGCTCTTCCCTCTGGCCCTTGGAGCCTCAGGAATGCTGGATTCACCCCAGTCCTTTGGGAATTGCTGCACCTTGCCCTTCCCAAGCCCAAACCCAGCACAGCTGATCACTTGGAGCTCCATCCGATCCATTTTTCCTTTCCTTGGACTCTCCCATCTCAGGAGGATTTTTTCTTTCACCTCCACTTCCCACCTCGCAGGGCAGGGGCTGCCAGGATTCCAATCCACATTTCCAAGTCTGTCTTGTGGCTTCCAGTGGCCCTAAAATCTTCAAATGAGATCTGCTGGAAATTCCCTGGCCTTGGCCCCGTTTTTTCTGGGGAAGTCTCTGCACCTCCCATATCACCCAGCCCTCCTTGGGCAAACAGCAATTGTGCATTTGATACTTTTATCTTTGCCCACTTCGCCGTTTTTCAGCTGCTAAATTGCATTTTTGTGGGCTTGTCTCTCCCTTTTTATTTCAGTTTACGTTGGGTTCTCTCCCTGGTGTAACCATACTCGGAGGAAGATTTTAATTACCTCCCTTTAAAGCCCACTGACAAGTGGAGCATGTCACTGGGAGCTAAAGTATCACTTGGAAATGCAAAAGCCTGGCTTTATCAGGCTTAAAAGCTTTCCTGGAATCTGTTCAAAAACTGCTGACTGGGCAAGATTAACCATCCCAGTGTTCAGCCAGAGATCTGGGCATGTGGTGTTCTTTGATTCCCCCAGGGATCTGTGGAACTGCTCCAGTGTCCTGCGGGTTTTGTCTCCTTTGTGCACCAGGCAGGGAATGGGAATGTCCAAATGGATTTTCTGGGGCACTCACGGTTCCTTCAGAGCCCTGCTGAGAGCTGGGGGTGCTCCCTGTCCTCACCCATCCACCCCAGGCTGGGCAAGGAGCCTGGAATTGGGGATCCCACAGCCAGGGATGCACCCAGGTTTTGGGAATTCTCATTTGGGAAGGGTCAGCAGCTCCTCGGGTGGGTGAAATGATTGGAAGTTGGGAATGGCACAGGGTGTCCCTGCCCACCTCCCCTGCTGGAGATGCCATCCCACCAGGATGAAAACTGGGAAATTGGGAAAAAAGGGGCAAAAGTGACAATTCCCACTCATTCCCCACAGGTCACGCTGGCCATGGAGTGTGGAACTGGGAATTCTGCAGCCTAGGCACAGCCTGAGCACATCCAGGCTTTGGGAATTCCCATTTGGGAAGGGTCAGCAGCTCCTTGGGGTGGTTGGGACAATGACTGGAAGTTGGGAATGGCACAGGGTGAGGCCAGGGGTGGAGATGCCATCCCATCAGGAGCAGAACCCTCTGGCTGAAAAAACAACGAAATTAAGGGGAAAAAACCACCAGAAGTGACCATTCCCACTCCCCCCACCCATCCAGGAGCTGCAGTTTGGGTTTCCCTGAAGGCTTCAGGGAATCTCTTAATTTCTGGCAGCAGGTTTTGCCTCCCTGAGACCATCCCAATCCAAGAGCTCCTTGGAAAAGCTCAGGAAGGAGAGTTGTGGGTGAGGAGGGGAAGCATTTAAAGGTTTAAAAGGCACGTTGGACTCGCAGCTCTGTGCAGATTGTCTCTGAAGGAATCCTGGGGGAGCTGGAATTACTCATTTTTAATGGGAACAGGAACCACCTGCCTGCAATCACCCACAGAAACCCGGGATACTTTGCAAGGGAAGAGCAGCAGAAATGCTTTTTACTGGAATGTTGAACCCACTGGGAGTCTTGGAGCTGTTTCTTCTTTTAATTGGAACCACACTTTTGGGAAGTGCAGTGTGCTCCCCTCCAGCCTTCCCAAGCAGCAGGAACAGATCCCAACCTTTGCTGTGGGGTTTGAAGAGCAAACACGGAGCTGCTGCTCCTCCTTCCCCAAAATCCCCCAGGCTGATTGAAGGACACATCCTCATTTTTTTCCTCCTGTTGGTGAAGCCTCCTGGGCTCAGATCTCCCAAGAAAAGTTCTGGCATCGTGTCCCACAGCTCCTGGGCACAGAGAGGAGAATTCCCAGCAGGCACCTTCCTCACCCTCAGCATTTTGTACAATTCCAAGTAAATCTGAGAAAATTTGGAGGAATTTTTTTCATTTTTTAAAAATTCCTTTCCAAACCTCCCAAACAGTGACAGCACTGGGCAGAGGTCTGAGGGAAAGTCTCCCTGAAATAACCCCATTTTCCTGATTGATTCACCCCATTCCCATTTCCCCAAAGCCACCAATGAAAGTTTTTAGATTTTTTTTAATTTTTTTTTTTCACATAGCCAGGTCAATCTCATCACCCCAGTTTTTACCCAGCAGGGAAAACACTGCTCTGCTTTGAGCCAAAATCCAACATTGGAGCATTTTGTTATATGTTATAGGTAATATTATAGATAATATTGATTTTCCTGTTTTTTTCCTTTCCTTCCAGCCAGAGGTCTGGGAGAAGGTGTCTCTGAAATAATCCCATTTTCCTGATTGATTGACCCCAACTCTAATTCCCCAAAGCCAGCAATGAAGTTTTGTTGGTTTTTTTTTTATTTATTTTTTTTCACACAACCTGGCCAGTCTCATCACCCCAGTTTTTACCTAGCAGGGAAAACACTGCTCTGCTTTGAGCCAAAATCCAACACTGGAGCATTTTGTTGATCTTCCTGGGGTTTTTTACTCTCCTTCCAGCCAGAGGTCTGGGAGAAGGTGTCCCTGAAATAATTCCATTTTCCTGATTGATTGACCCCAACTCTGATTTCCCAAAGCCAGCAATGAAGTTTTTCAGATTTTTTAATTTTTTTTTTTCACACAGCCAGGCCCATCTCATCACCCCATTTTTTACCCCGCTCTGCTTTGTGCCAAAACCCAACATTGGAGCATTTTGTTGATTTTCCTTTTTATTCCCACTCCTTCCAGCCAGAGAAAAGCAACATTTGTACATCCCTGAGCCCTCTGTGTGTGCTTGGAGCTCCTTTTGTCCCCCTGGCTCTCTGCAGGCCCTGAGAATTCCCTTCAATAAAAGGCTCCCCTTCTCAGGGATATCACACACCCAGCCCTGCAAAAGCCTTTTATGAGGACATTCACCTCGGACGGGATAATTTTACCTCTCACATCACATAATCTCTTCCCCTGCTGCCCAGCCAGGAAATGAAAAGGGAGCAGTGGGGAGATTTGTGCCTCCAGAGCCAGCTCTGCTGTGATGACAGCCTCGATTACCCGCTCCCAGCCCTCTGAAAGGACCAGCACGTCCCAAAATGTCCAAAAATGACAATGCCCAAGTGGACAAAAGGTGCAGGGCAGAGACCAGACAGTTCGAGATCGAATGATCAGAGTTTACCCTACCCATCAGAATTTTAGCAGGCTCGTTAGGAGCTCAGCGAGTGAGGATGTCTCCTAATGTTTGATGCAGGTGGCTGGGAAAAAATTTAAAAAAAAAACGAGTTTAAGAGGATTTGGGAGAGGAGGATTGAGATTAGCACACAAGTGAAGTGAAATGTTATCCCTGCCCTGCTCCCGGGGCTCCTCGCAGGGATCTCTTTTCAGCAGGTAACACAATCAGAGCTGCAGGTGATTAACAAATAAAGAAAGGAAACTGCTCCTGTCCTGCTGGAAGCTGAGCACTGGGAACTGCAGATTTTCTGTGCTGACAACAAAACATTGGGACAGTGGAGGAGGCTTCCAAAATTAATGATAGAATTAAGATCATGAGTGTGCAGAATGAATAGAAGTGTGTAATATCACATGGTGGAAAATGCAGAGTTTAAGGTTTTAGAATACAGTAATAAATATAAAGCAAGATGGAGGTTTGGGGACAGAGGTTTTGTCCTTCTTCTTCATCTTCTTATTCTTCTTCATGGGTTTGGGTGGTATTGTGTGATTGGATAGAAAATTCTGCATTGCTGGTCATGGTGATTGGTTATTGGGTTAAAAGTAAAAATAATTTAGGTGTTAGTTCTTAATTGAACCACTTAAAAAACCATGTAGAGAGAGAGATCCATCTCCATTTTTAGTTGTTTAGCTTGAAGTGCTGCAGAACTCACTGTAATGTAGATAAGAATTAATAAACATCTGAGTCCCAACAAGAAATTCCCTCTCTCCAGTTTTTAATCCCAGCTCTGGCAGAAAAAGAAGATAAAACACAAAGGGACCGAGCTGAGGGTTCTGCTGTGGGTCAGGCACCAAGGGCTGGGGGAGGCTTTTCCACCTCTCCCTGTCCCTGGAATAGCTGATGGCATCTCTGGAATAGCTGAATCTCTCCTTCCCTACCTGTGTGCATCCCAGGGGCATCCCAGCCACTCTGTGCTCTCCTCAGGATGAGGATTTCTGGGAATTCCACCTTTCCCCCACCCCATTATTCACTGATTATGGGATCAATTCCCTGCCTCTGGAATATCTGATGGTGCTGCCCCAGGGGTCCCTTCTGCTCTTTAATCAGGAGATTCAAACTTCCACAGGAGATCTGGGACAATTCTTCCCTCTGCTCCCCTCCAGCAGCTTTCAGCAAAATCCATCCAGAGCCTCTTTCCCTGAAATCCAAGCCCTCATTTCTCCAGGCTGAGCCTTCCCTCTCTTTTTAAATGCGAGGATTTCTCTCATCTGCTTTTCCAATTCCCTTTCCCCTCATCCCCTCTCTCCTAGGTTCACACTCAATCATTCCAGGCTGTTTGCTGGAATCCCCCTGCCTGGCTGCCTTGGTTTCCATCCTTCCCAAAGTGCCCGTGGGTTTTTCCTGCAATTCCTGGGTTGTCCCTCACATTTGTCTCTCAATAATTTCATTTTGGGGGTCACTCAGTCTTGGAGCTGGGCCAAGTTCCTTTTCTGTCACCTCCCAGTTTTGGTAACCATGCACATGATTAGGTTGTGCAGGTTAATTAGAAGATGGAATGGGATCAGACCTTGGGAAAATTCCCTAAATCAATGGAACCCAGGTGAGCCAGCTCTCCCTGCCTGTCCCCACACCCAGCCCAACACAGAAAGGCCAAATCCCAAAGTTTTGTCCCTCCACCACCGGGGTAGATCCAATGTAAACGATCATCTCCGTGCTGGCACTGCTGCCACTGCACCTGAACAATCCAGCTTTTGAAAAGAAGGCATTTCCCCCTCGGAATGTTCTGCTGCAAAACTTGCACTGAAATGTCACCATTGTTCTCCCCAAATCACTTTTATGGTTGGGTAGCAAATTAGCAACGCCCACTGCGCTTGTCAAAACACCTGGAAGGGCTCTTCTTCCCTTTTCCCCCTGAATAAATTCCATTTTTATGGGAAAGGTGCATTGTGCCTTCAGATTTCATTGGGTTCCTCAGGTAGGAAAATATCGCAGAATGGTCTGAGCCACATCAAAAACCCCGAGGGGATCCAGGGGAACTCCAGGATCCCGGTGGAAATGGGGCTGTTGACCTTGGATGGGCTCCAGAGCACTCCCCTGGCACCCAGAGCCTGCTCCCACCTTGGCAGGATGTCATTCCATCACAAAGAGCTCAGGGCTCAGCTGAGTTCCCCCCACAGCACAGCCGCTCTTTGTGCTCCCCTCGGGATGAGAATTCCTGGGAATTCCAGCTCACAATCCCAGCATTCACCCACTTTGGGGAAGCGAGGCTCCCACTCCCAGGGCTTTTCTGTAGAGACATCTCCCCTTGGATTCCTGTTCCCCCTTTTCCCAGAGGATATTCCTGCAGGGAGCAGAAGGAAAACCCACCCGGGGTGTTCCTGCCATGCAGCCAGAGCTGATCCTCGGCTCCACACAGAACTCAGGAATTCCTTCTCACACCCAGCCCAGCCTGCCTGAGCCACAGCAGATTTTTTTTGGGGGGAAAAACTCCTCAGTTTTAAACCTTCAAAAATCCACAGCACAGCCAAATAATTCCCTGCTGGTATCTGCAGCAATTCCAAGGTGGTTCCTGTGGAATTCCTGTCCCCAGGAATGGCTGAATCTGATGGCACTGAGGACAATCCCCCAATTCCTGGAAAAATAAGGAGATCAGGCTCAATTCTGCATTTTATTTATCACACAAACCCAGCATTCTGAGCTGGAGACAAACATTGCCTTTGGAATGGAAACAAAAATCCTCCTGAAAACCCCGCAGGGATTTGGAAGGACCAAGCAGAAAAGTTTTTTTGGGAATCATCCCTACCAATTTAACTCCACTCCCAATTCTGTGTCCCACTCCTGTTGCCACCCCCAGGGATTTGGTAGCCCAGAATTTGGGGTGGGGACTCTCCAGGAGCTGCTGCAGCAGCAGCAGGGGCAGATTCAAGGATTGGGTATCCTTGGGGCAGCTCAAAATTGGATTTATTTCTCCCTTCTAGAACAACCCCCAAAACCTGGATTTATTCTTTCCTTATAGAACAAACTCTACAACTTGGATTTATTCTCTCCTTGTAGAATAACCCCTAAACTTTGGGTTTATTCTTTCCTTGTGGAACAGACCCCAAAACTTGGATTTATTCCCTTCTGGAACATCTCCAGCCCCTGCCGGGCGGTGCCAGGCGCTGAAAGGGTTAATGGGGGCTATCTGCCGGTTCCTGGCGGAGGCTGGAGCGCCTTTGGAAGTGGCCAATTAATCAGGGCGGGTTTGGGAAGTGCTTAATTAATGAGCTGCTCCAGCTGGGCTGCGCTCGCCCGGCCAGGGAGAGGGGAGATAACCCCGAACATGCCCGGTCCCCCCTTGGCGGGGCTCAGAGTTCAGCCTCATTAGCCGCAGCTAATCAGGGAGGAAGGGCTGCTGGCAGCAGGGTCATTAATTAGCTCCTTGATGAGCCCTCCGTGTGCCCCCCTGGATGTTCCAAAAATCCTCCAGCTCCTCGGGATGTGGCCGTGGCTCAGCGCAGGGTGGCTCAAAATAAATAGGATTTAAAAATAAAGTGGAAACAGAGGAGGAGCTGGGGGATGGAGTCATGAAGGTCACTCCGGGCTACCAAATTCAGGGAGGTGGCAACCAGAGCGGGATAGGAAATTGGGGGTGGGTTTAGGGTGGTGTTGAGGTTTGTCACCCTGGTAGGGACAGGGATGCTGTGATTCCCAAAAAGAACTTTTGTGTTTGGTCCTTCCAAATCCCTGTGGAGTTTTCTTAAATCCTGATTTTCAGGAGGGTTTTTTTTCCTTTTTTCCAAAGGGATTTGTTTACAAACAGCTCAGGACATGAAGGTGAGCAGTCAAAAATCCAGGGATTTTCACTCTGGATCATCCCTGCAGTGCCACAGGAGCATCCTGAGAACCCAGAAAAATGATTTATTGCTCTGAAAATCCTTAGGGAAAGTTGGCCCAGCCAAATGGGGTCTGAAAGAGCTTAATCCCAAAAAGTTGCTGAAATTCCCCAAAAGCTGCTGAAGTTCCCCATCCCAGCTGGGCCCTGGTGTCACGATGGTCACGGTGCCAGGGTGGCACCGGGCAGGGCTGGGGACACTGGGAGCAGCCAAAAGCTGGGACAGGCTGGGGGTGTCCTCACATGGGGCTTGTGTCCCCAGCTTGGGAAGGACAGGGATGAGCTCAGGAGATGCTCTGGGAGAGCTGGGATTGTTCACCTGGAGAAGGGAAGGATCCAGGGAGAGCTCAGAGCCCCTTCCAGGACCTAAAAAGGGGCTCCAGGAGAGCTGGGGAGGGACTGGGGACAGGGATGGAGGAACAGGACACAAGGGATGTCTTCACATGGACAGAGATTTTTAAAAGTGTCCTCTTGGTTTAAATCCTGAGCCTTTTGCCAGCCTTTTCACCTGGCTGGGAAAT
>PYHW01010607.1:6972949-6985868 GCA_013186435.1 Turdus rufiventris | reverse complement strand
AGGGCTGAGCCACCGGCAGAGCCATGAGCAGCCTCCTGCAGATGTGCTGTCACAGCTGGACATCCCATTAATAGCAGCAATATTTGGGTTGAGCCTTTTTAATTGAAACCACGGCTGGGATTTTTTTAGGGTTTTTTTCTCTCCCCCCCCTCTCCTCCTAAAGTGTTCCTGTCGTCCTTCCCAGGACAGTTATTGCTCAGAGACATCTGGTTTCCCAGTTCCAGCGGCACAGACGGATTTCCACCGTGTAGTTCCTCGCCTGTTGACAGGGCAGAATTTTTTAATATGGGGTTACTATCATCCAGACTTCCTCCACCTCCTCATTTTGGTGATGGAAACCTCTAAACAGTCCCTCAGCTCCTCCATCTTCAAGCTGCTGGCCCCGGTTTATGAGCTCACAGACACGACACCTCCATGTCTGATTTCCCTCCTCCCTCCCCTCCGAGGTGAAATCCAAGCCCCAAATGTGAACTGGACCTGATGGTTTTTCAAATTTTATTTTATTTTATTTTTTGTGGGGTTTTTTTAGCCCTTTTGTTGAGGTTTGTTCCGTAGAAACCAGAGCAGCTTGGAGCATGGAGGGAAAATCTTCTCACTTATGTAAGGGGGATTCTGAAGGAGGGAGAGGGGTTTCTATATGGACAGATAGGGCACAGGGAATGGGTTTAAACTGCCAGAGGCTGGAAAAAATGAGATTTGGGGAAGGAATTCCTGGCTGGGAGGGTGGCACAGATTCCCAGAGCAGCTGTGGCTGCCCCTGGATCCCTGGAAGTGCCCAAGGCCAGGCTGGACAGGGCTTGGAGCAGCCTGGGACAGTGGGAGTTGTCCCTGCCATGGCAAGGGTGGCACTGGATGGGATTTAAGGTCCTTTCCCACCCGAATTATTTTGGGATTGTGTAATCCTGAAGCTGCTTCCAGCATTTCCCTGTGACACCCATGGGAATGGCACTGCAGCATGGAGCTGAGACCCAGAATGGTTTGGCTGGGAAGGGGACTCAAAGATCACCTTGATCCACCCCCAGGGACTCCTTCCACCACCCCAGGCTGCTCCAAGCCTGGCCTGGGACACCCCCAGGGATCCAGGGGCAGCCCCAGCTTCTCTGGGCACCCCATCCCATCCCATCCCATCCCATTCCCATTCCCATTCCCATTCCCATTCCCATTCCCATTCCCATCCCCACTCCCATCCCCATCCCCATTCCCACTCCCATTCCCACCAAGGAGGGGTTTGAGCCCAGCTCACAGAGCTGCACTTTACCAATCCCACCTGTTTGCCCAAGCTCTGAACTGGGCTCTTTCTTTTCTTTTTAGGCTTTATTGCTCTCCCTCACCAAAAAAAAAAAAGGCAAAACCCAGAAAAAAAATAAAAATAGTTATTGGGTAAGGTAAAAACAAACTTTACCTTTCATTCCTGCTTTTATTGGTTACTGGAAAATAAGTTTTACAAACTATCTCTTGCAGAGGACTTGTTTGCAGCTAGTTTATATAGTAGCTTTTGTTCACATAAAAATTTAGAAAGCTCCTTTCCTCTTCTCCTTTTCCCCCCAGCCCCTGCAATCCATAAGGGAGGAATTACAGTGTGAAATATATCCAGCACTAGCAGGGCTGTGTTGTGAAGCTAAAATGAACACAGTAAATTCTGAGAAGGAATTTGTTTAACCTATAACCTTAAAGTAATAAGTGGAGTGCTAAATGTTTTGGCTCACACTGATATATTTTTATAACACTTGGCAAGGCAGCTCGGAGGCTGAAAGGAAAGCTGGAGTGCTGCAGGAACAGTTCCCTGCTCCTCCAGCTCCCAATCCTGCCTGGGCACCCACCCCAAAAACCCCTGTGGGCACCAGGGGGGCAGGGTGGGAGCTCAGAGCGTGCCGGGATGGGTGGATGCACCCAGGGCAGCTCGTCCTGCCTGAATTATTGTTTGGAATTTAATTAGGAGGGGTTTGGAGCTGTGTGGGACCATGGGCTGGGAGCAATAATTCCCATTCTCTGGGGATTTAGGGGCACTGCAGGGCACGGGCCTGGCTTTGCTTCATCAACACCCCCTGATGTGGAGCCAACATCCCAGCCCTGGCTGTGCCACCACCGGGATCAGGAGCTGCCATGGGATCCGTCCTGAGCCCAGGGATAACCCAGGATCCCTGCAGGGAACAGGGGAGCAGGAGGGGTGGGATGATGGGATAATGGGATAAGGGGATAATGGGATGGGATAATGGGATGGGGAGCAGGAGAGCCAGGATATGGAGCAGGACCGAGATGGGATGCAGAGCAGGACCGGGATGTGGAGCAGGATCCATCCCATCCCATTATCCCATCCCATCCCATCCCATCCCATCCCATCCCATCCCATGGATCCCAGTGCCAGATTCAGATTCCAGTACCAGATCCCAGTGCCACATTCAGGTCCCAGTGTCACATCCCAGTGCCACATGCAGGTCCCAGTGCCAATTCCCAGCTCCTGCAGCCCCATCTCTTTGGGGCTGTGTTTAGCCCCAAATCCCCCCTCGTTCCCCCACCTGAACGCTTTACAAGACAAACACCTAATCCCACGTGGAAATTAGAGCCACATAATATCTCTTTTCACTCCTTGCCGAGGTGTTGAGTCTGATTACAGCACACACTGTTTGCTTTGTGCCAGGGCAAAGCCCCTGTAATTTCTCAGCAAGTCAACATCGCTCCTGCCACGGGGCTGAAAATCCACAGGCTACTGTGCAAACGAGCTAGCAAATATTAATCCAGGGGAAATGATCTGGGAGGGGAGGCAGGGAAAGGGGAGGGAGGTTATTTATACCCCCTTTCCCCCCCCAACAAGATTAATAATGCCAAATTAAAAATGGAAAAAATTATAGAAGGGGGTGAGCAGGAGGAGGGGAGTGACACATTCCTGCTGTCGCTGCTCCCTGATTTTCTGCAGGGAAAATGCCCCAGTTCAGAAGATCCTGGATGTCCTGAGCTAGAAGGGACCCACAGGATCATGGATGGGTCCTGCCTGGCCTCCCAGGAGTTTGGAGGGTGACAGGGATGGGCCAAGCTCCTCACATTGTCCTGACCTGCCCCGGGCTTCCCAAGGAGAGAGTCACTCCAAAGTTTCATCTTTAAACACGGAATATTGGGGGTTCCTAATTCCCAAGAGATCCTGGCTGGATGGGAGGGATGGAGGCTCAGTGCTGAGGGTGTCCCTGAACAAATCTCACCTGAGGACCTGAGGAAAGCCTTTGCCAGGTGCTGCTTCCCCAAAATGAGGTGTAGCTGGGGGATCTGCGCTGCCCTGGGCTGAGGGCAGACACTTTGTGTTTCATCAGGTGAGATTCTTCCCTGGGAGGGCTGGAAGGCTCCCCTGGAATCCCCAAAACTCCTCATTGCCACGAGGATACCCCCCCTCCCCAAAGCCCTGCTCAGCCCTCAGTCCTGGTGTGTTTTCCTCATTTCCCACCCTACAGGAGTGGGATTTGGGGTGCAGCCCCTCCTTCCCCCACAGGATCCGTCGTGATCTGGACCTGGCACTGGGACCTGAATGTGCCACTGGGATCTGAACAAGGCACTGGGATGTGGCACTGGGATCTGAACCTGGCACTGGGACCTGAAAGTGGCATTGGGATCTGAACTTGGCACTGGGATCTGAACCTGGGACTGGGATGTGGCACTGGGATCTGAATGTGGCACTGGGATCTGAACGTCCCTCACAGCTCCTGGGGGCTTCAGGAACTCTGCTCCTGTTCCTGGATCCCCACAAAGATCCCAATCCAAACCCATCCAAAGATTTCCTCTCATTTTGGGGTGAATCCAGAGCCCCTCCAGTGCTGTCCCCAGGAGACGGATCTTGGACCAAGGGGAAAGAGCCAGGCTGGATGAGAGACACATCCCAAGAACACCTCTGTGCCCTGCAGGTCGGCTCTGAGGGGTTTATGGGCTGCCTGGGGAGGTGTGAAGGGACAGCAGCACACCCTGAATTTCCTCCTGAATCGCTTCCTTGTTCGCTGGGGCTGGAGAGAGCCCAGCCTGGGCAGGCAGGAGCCGCTGGAAAAACCACGGCAGGCACCGGGCTGGGAATGTGCAGCCACAAGGAGACTCTGGGGTGGCACCAGGGCTCAGGGGGAGCCAGGAATGGAAACCACCCAGAACCCAGCTGGGAACAGGGGCTGCTCAGAGCTGGGCAGAGGTGTCAGCTGCTGTCACAGCTCCCATGGAAAAACGATGGGTTTGGAGGCTCTGGAGGGCAGAGCTGCTGTTCTGGCAGTGAAATCCCTCTTGGCTCAGCACACAGACAACCTGGAGGTGCCTCACGGTGCCATCCCAGCCTCTGGCTCCAGGAACCCCTGCAGGATTCTCGTGATAACCACTCCAATTCATGCATCTTTAATGAATGGGGTTTATTGGCAGATTTCAAAGCGCTTCATAAGCAGTGAAATATTAAAATTAACTGTTTAACTCATGTTTAAGGCAGCATCTAGAAAGCCCTAAAATCTCTCAGATTCCCTTCCAACACCTAACTTGCCAAACTCCAGAGCTACAGCACTGAGAAAAATCTTCCAAGTCCATTTTTCTTTAGACTTTTTAAGGTCATGAGTATAAAACAACCAACCTTAGAGAGTGGTCCACGAACAAACAATGCTCACCCATTTATGTCACTGCAAGGGTAGGGAAAACCCAGCCTATGCAAGCAGGACAAGATTCTGATTAAAAATAGACAGGCATTTGGGTTTCTGTAAGAAATTATAAGCTTTTGAGTTCTTCTGATGTTAGGTTGCTGTTCTGTGCCACAATGTCCTTTGGAATCCATGGATTGCTGCTGTCCCTCTTGGCTCTGCACACAGCCAGCCTGGAGGTGCCATCCCAGCCTCTGGCTCCAGGAATTCTGCAGTTTTCCCTGGAACAAGCCAAGCCAAGCCCATCAGAGATCCAAAATCCGAGCAAGAATACCTCTAGGTGGGTTTGTGCCCAGGCAGAGCACCGGAGCAGTGAGGTCCTGGGCAGGAAGGCAGGAGCAGATCCCAGGAAAGGAAGGAGCAGATCCCAGGAAAGGAAAGAGCAGATCCCAGGAAAGGAAGGAGCAGATCCCAGGCTGGCAGGGAGGGCAGGAGCAGCCCAGCACAGCCAGGAGCAGATCCCAGGCTGGCAGGAGGCAGGAATGGGATGGAGGAGGCCAGGATGGCTGCCAGGAGCTCCAGGCGCCTGGCACAGAGGCTGGAGAGCTCCTGGAGCCGTCCTGGCTGCCCAACCTGGATGGGTGGGGGGAGCAGGACCCCCCCTCAACCCTCAGGCTTTTCCAGCTCCATCCCTGTGCAGAGAATTCCCTGGATATGGGGGGTGGGGGCAGCAAGGAACCTCCCCATTCCTGCTGCCCCCAGAGCGGAGTCACGGCTGATTTTTGGGAATGTTGTTGCAGTGGAGAGAGGCTCCTGCATCCAGGAGCAGGGAAGATCCTGCCTGGAATGTTCAGGGAGCTCTGCCATGGGCACTTTCCTCCGTGGAGACGTTTGGGTGGCAGCTCTGGCACTGCTCAGGATGGGCTCTGGCCATTCCTGGATTTTTTTCTTCTCTCCACAGGAGATTGGATGGGGATTCATGGATACAAAATGTTCTGCAGGAAATCTGGGGTGACAAGGTTAATGTCCCTTGAGAGAAAAAGGGTGGGAGAAAGGAAGAATTTGGGGAAATCCTAGCGGCCCTACACAGTGAGAAATTGTGAAGTCAATATTCCAAACATTATCCCCAGCTGAGTGCAAGTTTTGGGGTTGAATAAAAGACTTCTAAAGGTGTCCTCCAACCCAAATGTTTGGGTTCTGTGGCTCAGCCCTCTCTCTTCCCCAGCACCCATCCCTTTTCCCTTTCCTGTCCCTTCAGAGCCCTGTCCCTGCCTTCCCCCTGCAGCCCACCCCCGACATCCAGCAGCAATGAAGATGAAATATTTGTCCCAGGAAAAAGAAAAGGGCTGTGCCTTGGCTGGGCAGTGAAGAGCCACCAGCTCTGTGCCAGTTGGGTTTTCTGGCACGGAGCAGGGCCAGGGAGGGCATCCAGGGCTTGGTGGCCCTGGGGCAACCCAGCCCAGTGGGCTGTCCCTTCAGCCTGACTGGGAAAACTCTTCCCAGCAAAGCAGGGAGGGGTTTATTACCCCTGCCAGGATCTGGGAGTCAGAGACTGGCAGCACAATGAGCAGTCCAAGCCCAGGGTAAAGATTCCAAGCCCCGGGTAAGAATTCCAAGCCCCTGGGGATAAGGAGATGAAATAAAAGGGTTGTACCAGCTCCTGTGCTGTTCTCAGAGGATGGGATCTGCTCTGGCTGCCTCTGTGGAAAAGGGCTCTAAAGCAGGGCTGAGCCCCTGGCTGCTCCTTCCACCCTCCTGGGGCAGTCCCTGCAATCCTTGTCCCCGCAATCCCATCCCTCCAATCCTGGTACCTGTGAGCCCAGTTCCTCCAACTCTCATCCCTCCAAACCCTCATCCCTCCATCCCCATCCCTCCATTCCCAGCTCTCCAAACCTCATCTCTTCAATCCCTACCCCTCCATCCCCACCCCTCCAAGCCCCGGCCTGGGCTGTGCCAGCCCCAGCTGCCCCAGGCTGTGGGATCAGTTCCTCTGGAGCTGGGATGGGATGGGATTCCTGCTGTCCTGTTCCCTCCCTGCTTCCATCCCACCCGGGGATCCCCCGAGCCCCCTGCCCTGCTCCCAGCTGCTCCCTGGCTCCTTCAGGAGGAGCTGGAGGCACACAGGAATCCCGATCCCGCCGGGATTGTCCCTCCCAGCGCTGCCCAACCCCTTGGGATGCATCCATGGATACCCCGGCTCCAACACCCAGCAGGCAGGAGGGACCTTTGGGGTGAAGTGCTGAGAAATCGGGACAGAGTTTTAGTTCCTACAGGAAGGAAAGGTCCTCACTGTGATGGAAAAGAGTGGGAAAAGTGACATCCCTCTCAGTAAAATCCAGTTCTGGAATTTTGTTTTGGGGAGCCCCTGTCCCAGGACAGCTCCGGGAGAACGAGGCACTGCAGAGTTTGTAGAAGCTGGGGGGATGCAGAGTCTGGGGTGGAAGAGTGTCTAAATCAGCTAAAATTCAGGGAATTCCACTGGAGAAAAAATAATTAATTAAAAAAACAAAAAGGAGGCAGTGAATTGCTGCAGCTGCAGTCACCCAGGGAGGAGCAGGATTGCTCTGCCCAACTCTCCATCCTCGACCTTCAAATCCCAAAATCCCACATCCCAAAATCCCCCGTGGGCCAGCGGGGACATGGACACCCCCAGGAGAGCTGGGAAAAATTCCCTCCCTCCCTGGGGCCACTCCAGGCAGCCTCTGCACCGAGCTGAGGATGCAAATCGCGGCCCCTCTGATTTGCATCTCATTTACATCTCATCTGCATCGTCCTCCTGCTCCGGGACAGGCCGGGGGAGTGGGAATGGGATGGGAACGGGGATGGGATGGGGATGGGGATGGGAACAAGGATGGAGATAAGGATGGGAATAGGGATAAGGATTGGTAAAAGGGATAGGGAAAGGGATGGAAATTGTGAAAGGGATGGCAATTAGCATGGGAAATAGGATGGGATAGGGACAGGGATAGGGACGTCATTGATGGCACTCAAGGCAGGTCCCAATCCCAGAATCAGCCCCTGAGCTGGCACTTTCCTTCCTCTCCCTTGAGTAGAATTGTGATAATCCATCTTTGACCACCACTAAAAAGTGAATAAAGTCCCAGGAAAGGCTGACCTGAGGATAAACTTGGATCTGATGGAACAAGAAGTGTGAAGGGGGATGTTCCACCACCCCAGAGAGCCCTGAGGCCCTGATCCCTCCTCAGAGAAGAGGAAAAGCAGAAATTGCCAGAAAAAAGGGAACCCCTTTGCTCTGGGAGTGACCAAGCAGTTGGGAATCATTCCAGGGGAGCTGCTCTGGGGTTTTTATCCTGGCTGAGGGCCTGGGCAGCTCCTGCTGGGGTGATGAGCTGGGACAACCAGTGAGGAGCAAACACAGAGCCCCCAAGGAACAGGAATCACAGATCCTCAGTCAGGATCAGCACATGGAGTAAAGATAACGTAATATGATTAATAATAATTAAAATTATTAAAAATAAAGTAATGAAACCCTTTTTGAGCAGTGAGTGTAGAAGAAAGTAAAAAATTGGGCGAATGAGGCTTGTCAGGTGATGGGAGTAACAAGGGGACTGGAAGGGGCAGTTGCTTCATTCCTGGAAATGAGGATTATTTACCCAGCATTTCCCTTGCAAATCAGGAGCTCAGCACCCGGCTTGGGTCAAATCTTCCACTTTTGGCAATAAAACACCAAAACCTGAGCTAGTCATTCCCTCTGGGATGCTCCAGGGCTGAGCCAGGGTCTCATTTTCTTCCTAAAGCAAAGAAATTCCACATCCTCCCTGGGCTCTGCTAGAGGAAGTTACAAGCCATGGAATTTGGGATATTTTTTGGCAATTAACAGTGGACATAATTATTTTTCTCATTATTAGCAGGCAGAGCACCCTCCTGTGCCATAAAACAGCAATTCCCAACAGCCTTGGAATTCCCAGCAGGATGGGTGCTCCATTCCCTCATTTCCAAAGGATCCCCCTGGATCAGATCCGGCTCCAAGCAGATCCAAAATGTTCTCTGGAGCTCTTTGGGTCTTCCCTTTTCCAGCCCAGGGACAGGGAGAGCCGTGAGTGCCTGTACCCAGCACGGGCAGAGCTGGAAGCGTGGGTTCCAGGAGGGAATGTGATCCTGATTGGGAATTCCAGGCGTGTGCAGGGGGCTGGGATTTGCATGAGAAAGGTTTGGTGGGAGAGATCTCAGGCCAAACCCTCCTTTCATCCCCCAGTCTCCAAACCTGCAGCATCTTTCTGGACGCCAGAAACGTGACTTGGGATGGCAGAGGGGTCACAGGAGCTGAGCCTGGCCCAGGAGCACCCAAGATTCCAAATCCAGAGATTTATTCTAGCAACTGCTGCTGCAACCATCCCAGAAATTAAACCACAAGTGACCAATTAAACCACAGCCCTCGTTATGAACTGACCAATTAAACCACAGCCTTCATTATGAACTGACCTCCACATTTTTCCCACCGGTGCAAACCCTCCTGGAGATTTTTTTGGGATGAGCAGGATCTTGCAGAGCAGATGGAAGCTTGGGGATGTGGCCCAGAGCTGCCTCCTCTCCCTGCTCTTTGGGATCCAGGGGACAATGGGACCTTGCTCTGCTGGGAATTCCCTGTCCCTCAGCAGGATGCTCCCATGAAAAATGGGAGTTGAGGCGTGCGTGGCCAACAAGAATGGGAATTGTTGGCCATGGGTGTGGTGGGGCCGAGCTCTCTGAGCCTGCCAGGCTTGGAATTCTGCCCCAAATACCCACATGGCCTCAATAACCATCAATCACCATCCCATCCTGCTGTTCCCACCCTTCCCCACGGCCTCAGCAGGGCTGGGTGCCACAGACAGAGCTCCACCCTGCCCAGGTGGCTCTGGGGACACCACCTGCAGTGATCCCAGAGCTGCAACATTTGCCCATGGAAATTTGGGATAATTCCTTTTGGCACTTGGCACTCAGTGTTGTGGCTCTTTTGACACACTGGTGGTGGATCAAAGGTTGGATTTAATGAACTTGAAGATGTTTTCCAGCCCAAATGATTCTGTGATTCCAAATGATCCAGCTCCAAACCCAAATGGTTCTGGTCGCACCAACTGGGACCCGTCCCATAGGAAAGCCAGCTGGGAATATTTGCCCATGGAAATTTGGGATAATTCCATTGATCAAAGATTGGATTTAATGGCCTTGAGGGTGTTTTCCAGCCCAAATGATTCTGTGATTACAGATGATCCAGCTCCAAACCCAAATGGTTCCGGTCTCATCACCTGCAGTGACCCATCCCAGAGCTGGAATATTTGCCGCTGGAAATTTGGGATAATTCCATTGATCAAAGGCTGGATTTGATGAACTTGGGGATGTTTTCCAGCCCAAATGATTCCTGATTCCAAATGATCCAGCTCCAAACCCACATGGTTCTGATCACACCACCTGCAGTGATCCCAGAGCTGGAATATTTGCCCATGGAAATTCGGGATAATTCCATCAATCAAAGGCTGGGTTTTATGAACTTGGGGGTGTATTCCAGCCCAGATGATTCCTGATTCCCTCAGGACACAACAGGAAATCGGGGATGCCCACAAGGAGCTTTCCTGGATCTCCTGGTGCTGGATGTGGGGTGGGGATGGGTGAAACCCCCAGGTCAGGTTCTGAGCACCAGGCAGGAGTGCTGGAAGAGAACAGCGTTTTTTCCACAGCATTTTTCCAGCACTCCAATCATCTCCAAGGAGCAGAGCCCTCATTCCCAGCCCTTCAGGTGCGGGGGAATTGACTTTTGTCTGGCTCTGAGTGGGGCTGCTCCTGCTGCAGCTGGGAGAGGATTTCCCGTCAGCTGCTGGAAAAAAAAAAACCAAAAAACCAAAAAAACCTGCATGGATGGAGCTGATATTCCACGAACAAATTGCAGTGATCAAGTCCCATTTGGTGTGGAAAGCTCAGTTCCTCGAACTTTGGGGTGTAAATAACTTCACAGAGAAAAGCAACATTCAGTTATTCCATTTTTTTTTTTCCATCCCCACTTTTTTTAATTTTATGCAAATGATCCTCTGTTCTGCGTTATTATGTAAACGAGCCAACTGAAATGGTAATGAGGGAACCCGAAGTATGCATACATTAACTGCTGCTGGGGAGCTGTGCACCTCCAGAAGTGACACCGAGGGAGGCACAGGTGTCCCCAGGGGCAGGATTTTCCTCCAGGACTCGGTTGGCGTTGGAATCCTGCAGAGAAGAGCCAAGCCTGGCATCCAGACAGCAACCCAGCCCTGAAATCCCTGATTTCCAGTGGGGGGAAAGGGGTGGAATTCTGGCAGCAGCAGCAGATCACATCCCTGCTCTCCCAGTCCAATAAATGGGAGTCAGCACCACCAGGTATCTGTGGTGGAGGCAGAATTGGGAATTATTCTCTCCAGATATTCCAACAGGGAATCCATGGGGAAACCATTCCAGGGTTGGGAGAGAGGACCAAGAGCAGCTTTGAGCAGAGGCAAAGCTCATTCCCAAAGGTCAGGGGTCTCCAGGGACATCCATGGCAAAACTCACTGGTTTTAAAGGAATTAAAACATTCCTGCTTCCCTGCTGCTCCATGGGATGCACCTCAGGCCAGGAAAAACACCCTGAGGGTAAGAACCCAAGAAATATCTTTATTCTCTACCTTCTTCAAGAGGCCAGCAGCACCAATTTCCCATTTTTCCAAAACTCCCTGAGGGTTGAAGCTCAGCCCATGGAACAGGGTTGCCTCAAATCCCTCCCAGTCCTGTGTCCAGCTGAGCTTTGAGACAATTCCAGGGTTTTTTTCCCAAAAAAAGTGAAGCAGGTGTTGGACACAGAGGTGCTCTGAGCTCTCAGGGGAGGCTGGGCTGGAGAAACCTTGGCCAAAATTCACCTCCCTGTGTTTGATTTTGGGAATATTCCGCTCCAAAGAACCTGGGACACAACCCCATAGATCCCACTCTTCCCAGTTTGGGGGCTTGGGAGTGCACTGGGAGCCTTCTCCTGGCTCCCAGGGAACGTGGAAGGGAAATATCTGCAGCTTCTGGTGGATAATTAAATAAGAACCAGCAAATAATGGGTAATTTGTTGTAGGAAAAGCTCCAAGAGCTCAGATCCAAGAGGCTGTGGAAGCTTTCCCTGAGCTGGCCGGGTTTGGAACGAGCCCATGGTGGCCATAAAAACAAATCCCTGTAATTAGGGAAAAGGGAAAATCCTGGGGATGCTGCTGGAGGCGTTTTGGGCTGGAAATTCGTGTGCTGAGGTTTGGGCTGGGAGCTCAGGACAAGCCCTGGGAGCTGGGGGAGCATCCCTGGAGTGGCAATTCCAAGGAAAATCCCGAGGGTGGGATGGGGGAGAGACAATTCCCAGGAAAATCCTGAGGTGGGATGGGGACACAGCCAAAAATCCAAAAATGCAGAATTTATCCTGGTCTGAATGGATTTTTACAAAGATTTAGAAATGTATCCATGGGAAAATCCAAAAACTCAACTTTGAGTGGATTTTCCCAATTATTTAGAAATTTATCTTTGGGTAGACCCAATAACTCAGAATTCATCCGGGTTTGAGTGGATTTTTTATGAAGATTTTGAAATTTATCCATGGGAAGACCCAAAACCTCAAGATTTTTCCTGGTTTTGAATAAATTTTTCCAGAGATTTAGGAATTTATTCCTGGAAAGACCAAAAACTCAGGTTTGATTGGATTTTCCCAAAGATTTAGAAATTTATCCCTGGGAAAATCCAAAACCTCAGAATTTATCTAACTTTGAGTGGATTCTTCTGAAGATTTTGAAATTTATCGCTGGGAAGACCCAAAACTCAAGATTTATCCTGGCTTAAGTGGATTTTCCCGAAGGTTTAGAAATTATAAATATATGTAAAGTCATTAAATAAATATAAATACATTAATTTATAAATATATATATGATTTTTAAAATAAATATATAATTTATAAAAATTTAATTAAAATTTATTAAAATTATAGTTTATACATTTAAATTTAGTTTTAAAAATATTAAATATTTGTAAATACATATGTATTAAAATATAAATATATTAAAAATATATTTTAAAATATAAATGGATATCTAAAATATTGGAGCACAAATGACATGAGATAGACTAAATATATAAAAATATATATTAAATATATGTAAAATATATATTTAATATGTGTATATAAATATATTAAATATATTAAATGTAATTTTTTCTTCTTTCACACTGTTAAGAAGCTGAAGGAAGAACAAGCTCCAGTGGAACCAGTTACCTTCCCGCTTTATTTTATTTTATTTTATTTTATTTTATTTTATTTTATTTTATTTTATTTTAATTCTATTCTATTCTATTCTATTCTATTCTATTCTA
>PYHW01010607.1:6960334-6970639 GCA_013186435.1 Turdus rufiventris | reverse complement strand
CAGAGGAGCTGGGGTTTAATGTCACTGACAGTGCCAGCGCTGCCTGAGCACAGAGCCACAAACAGGGACAGGGACAGGGACAGGGACACGGACACGGACAGGGAGGAGGGGATATGGGGCGGGGATGGGATAGGATGGGATGGGATGGGATGGATGTCAGATTCTGGAATGGATGTGACGATTTGGGATGGGATTGATGTGAAGTTCCATGCTGGGATTGGTATGAGGTCTTGGGATGGGACAGGTGTGAGGTTTTGGGATGGGAAAGGTGTGAGGTTTTAGGATGGAATGGATGCGAGATTCCATGCTGGGATGGATATGAGGTTTTGGGATGGGACAGGTGTGAGGTTTTAGGATAGAATGGATGTGAGATTCCATGCTGGGATGGATGTGAGGTTTTGGGATGGGACAGGTGTGAGGTTTTAGGATAGAATGAATGTGAGATTCCATGCTGGGATGGATGTGAGGTTTTGGAATGGCACAGGTGTGTGTTGCTGTTCTGGGACAGGTGTGAGGTGCTGTTCTGGGACAGGTGGGAGGTGCTGTTCTGGCACAGGCGTGTGGCTCCCCATCCCTCCTGGCCCTCCCCTCCCACCCCAGAGCTGCCTTTGCCTCACTGTCCCCAAACCAGCTCAGCCCAGAGCAGGTTCAAAGCCGAAGGGAATCTCATTCTGGATTGGGAGCAGCTTGGTTTTCATCCCTAATCTGAAATAAACTGAAGTAAGGAGGTTTTAAACCTGACTCAGTGTGTCCAACTGGCTTTTTTTAACCCAGGCTGCCCTAATTCAGGTCAAGCCCAAGCCTGCAGTTAAGCCAGTGACACCCTGGGGCTGCCTGGGCTCTGGGGCCATATGGGAACAGTTTAACAGGGGTCGGCAGCAATGCTGGCAGCTCTTTCAAGCCTGGGAAGGGCAGAGCTGTGATTCCAGCAGCAGCCACCCCGTTTATCCCAATTATTTCTGGGGAAAAGGCCCTGGGTTGGTGGCACAGGCACCCCACAGTGCCCCATCCCTCTGCAGTGCAGCAGAAGCCAGGGCTGGTTTGGTGTCTGAGCTCAAACTGAGTTTTCCCATGCAGACAGCGTGCTTTTATGGGACAACGATGCCTGGAATATCACAAACTCCCCTCCCACCTCATTCTGTCCAATGGAACTCTGCAAATACTCTGTGACAGCAACCCTACAGCCTGAGCCACCCTGAGCCATTCCCAAATCCCAGCAGGCAGCACCCCCTGCATCCCATCCCAAAATCCCATCCCATAAATCCCATAAATCCCATCCCATCCCAAAATCCCATCCCATCCCATAAATCCCATAAATCCCATAAATCCCATCCCACTTTGGAATGAGCCCCATTTGCTGTGGTTTGGGTTTATCTCCAGGGGGATCATTTTTTGGCTCCTGCTGGCTCCTTTGGGAGTTGGCTTCCCGTCCCCAAGCCTCAGCCTGGTGCCATCCCAAATTCCTGCCTGGAACAGGCAGAAAACGGTCTGGGAATGGATGGGAATGGATGGGAATGGATGGAAATGGATGGGAGTGGATGGGAATGGATGGGAAAGGACTGGGAATGGACGGGAATGGACTGGGAACGGCAGTGCCCAGCTAGAGAGGGGAAGGATTCAGGGCTGGACTGACTCCCCCTGGATCCCAGAGCCCTGTGCAGGCTCCCCTCACTCTGTTAATTCCCAAAATCTTCGTGGAGCCTCTGCTCCAGGGGGAGCAGGGCAGTGGTGAGGTATTGCTGAATCTGGGTTTTCCATGTGTTCCTCATGGACAGTCAGGAACTGATGGGAAATTCCCCTGAAGAGGGAGTTTGGAGCCCTTGGTCAATTCATATCTGGGAATTTGCCCTAAACCAGAACCCAAAATTCAAACTCACAGCCCTGAAGGATGGAAATAAGGAAATGTTGGAGTTTCCTTAAAGGATTCCCAAGGGGAAGTTCATCCTGGTTCTGTGGGGACAGGGCTGTGCCACACTGGAGTCACCAAAACCTTCCCATGGCTATCAAAACCTTCCCATGGCCACCAAAACATTCCCCTGGCCACTAAAACCTTCTCCTGGCCATCTAAACCTCCCCATAGCCATTAAAACATTCCCCTGGCCACCAAACCTCCCATGGCCACCAAACCTCCCATGGGCTTGGATGTGCAGCTCCCAAAATTCCCCAGAGCTTTTCCTGCCCTCCTGGAATACACCAACAGCATGAAATCTCCAGGAATTTTAATTTTATTTTAATTTTTATTCTTATTCTTATTTTTATATTTTTTTCCCCCCAAATCCCAGGCCAGAGGGAGCATCCAGCCCTGGCAATGGAAATGCAAAGGTGGCACAGGGAAGAGGTCGATCCACATCCCCACGTGGAAGTTTATTAAAACTCAAGGCCACCATAAAAATGTCCTTTAATCATTTCTTTGCCATAAATTAAAAAAAAAAATTAAAAGAAGTGTGACACAAGTTGATGTCACTCCAGGAAAAAATCAAAACAACGAGGATGGGAAGGGACTTTTTATTTTCCAGCCTGCAGAAAGAATGTGGATATGGTCTATAAAATTAATTTCCTCTTTCTTGTCTGAGCTGAACAGCAACACTCTTTATTCCCTGCTCCAAAAATAAAATGGAGGGCGTTTCTCGCCCGTGGATTTCATGCAATTATCTCGAGCAGCTTTTTTTGCCAGGGGTCAGGAGGCAGCGCGGGTTTCACCTGATCTCATGGACTCTGCGGAGAATGGCAGAGCACAATGCTGCCATTCAGGCCTGGAGCACTCCTGCAAAATCCTGCTGCAAAATCCTGCTGCTCCTGCAGCCCTGCTCAGAAGGGGAGGACAAGGAGGGGAAATGCAGTTTGGGAGCAGGCATTTCTGGGAAAATGAGAAAAATGCTTTTTTTGGGGTAAAAATGGAGCTGGGTTCTTCTCTCAGCAAAATGCCACGAGTGTAAATTGAGGGGTAGGGAATGAAATTTGGGAGATCTTGGCAATGTCCAGCACAACCTAAAATCTGAGTTTTAGCCCCAGATGCTGCTTTTTACCCGCCTGGCACCTTCCTGAGCTTCCATTCTGCAGCATCTCTGAGTTTGACCCAAACCAGCCCCCAAAAACCCTGGAATTGCTCCCAATCCTCTGCCCTGGCAGTGCCCAAATCCAGGATAGGACCAGAATGAGCTTTCAGCTCCTTTCCAACCCAAACCATTCCAGGATTTGATGATTCCAAAGCTCCTGACTCCCCTCAGAGCTATGGAATGGAATGGATCTAAAATACAGAATATAGAGCTAAAAAAAATAATTAAAAAAAAAATATATAGATATAATGTAGAATGTAGACTGTAGAATGCAGAATATAGAATATAAATAGAGGATATAGAATATAGACTATAAATATGTTATATAATATCTATGTAATATGTAATGTATAATATACAGTAGATATAATAAATAAAATAGAAATAATAGATAATATATAACATAATTAATATAATAAATATCATACTGCAATAGAATATAATAAATATATTATAACACTATAATATAATATAATAAACAATATAACATAATATAAATAATATAATAAATATAAAATATCAGGCTTGGTCTTCCATGATCCTTATGGATCCCTCCCAACCCCAATTCCATGGTAAAATACAGTAAGATCTATATTAAAATATACAATTCAATTACAATACAGATCTATATTATAATCCACAATTCAATTACAATACAGATCTATATTAAAATATACAATTGAATTACAATACAGATCTATATTATAATACAGAATTTAATTACTTTATTTCTGTAAATGCCACTAAAAAATCAATTTATTTTTGCCAAGTTTTTGGGAAGTGGGGCCAACAAGTGGATTGAGGAGCTGCCTGAGGGGGATGTGCAACCCTTGGGGTGAGAGCTGGGGAGAAGGACGTGGCACTGGGTGTCACCCAGGGCATGGTGACAAGGGACAGGGCACAGGGAAAAGATTGGGATGCATCTTCCCAGGATGCTGCAGAGCAATCTGTAACATTTTGGGATGATTTTCCATTTTTAACGTTGTTATTTTGGGGTGATTTTCCATTTTTAATGTCGTTATTTTGGGGTGATTTTCCATTTTTAACATCATTATTTTGGGCCGTTCTCCATTTCAGGCGTTTTAATTTTATCACCTACCAGCAAAGGCACCCAGGAGAAAGCAAAGATCATTCCCAAAAATATCCCCATTTCACCTTTTATTTCCCATTTTTTTTCCCCCTGAAAACATGCAGGGTCAGAGACAAACACAGAGAGAGGGCAAAGCCCAAACCCTTCACTTTTCCAGGAGAAAATGAGGATTGAAGCGAAATGTGCAGTGTCACGGGAGGGAGAAGGGAGGGAAGGGAATTACTCTGCACTTTGGCTCGGGCTGGAAGCAAATCCTCCTGCCAGGAGCTCTGGAAAAAGGAGCAGGGAGAAAATGAAAATGGTGTCGCCTTCCAGCCCCTCTTGGCAGCGGCTGCGAGCGGCAAATTCCGCGTGGGATTGGGCTCCCAGCCCTCCTTAATGGGCTGCAGCTTCATTAATTGTCAGCACATCCATTCCCCCTCGTGTCCCAGCCTTTGCTCTCGAGCAGGGAGGGCTGAAATCCCCCAAATCTCAATTTTTTCCCCTCTCAGGTTGAGAGTTTTTGCTCCCCAGACAAAGCGAGTGAATGTTTTCTGGAAAAAAACAAAATAAAAGTTGCAAATGTAATAATTTTAATGTTGGAAAAAAAAGAATAAATCAAGCCTGACATGCAACATATAATTTGTCTGCTCTCGTAATTCACAGGGATTTATTCAGCAAGAAAAGGGAATTTCTTCCTGTAACTTTGCTACAGAAGGAAAATCAGCTGGGGCTAAAACCACTCGGGCTGACTTTGCAAAGCCAGCCTCATGTGAGCAGTCTGAAATCCCATGAAATCCTTGGGATTATGGGCATGGAAATGCCCTTTGTAAAGGAAAAAAAAAAAATCACATTAATTTATCTGTATTTCAAAAAATAAAATCTCAGAGTAAGACACAAAGCACAGGGAAAAGGAGCGAGGAAAAAAATCCAGACTAAAAGGAAAAGAAATCCTTGATGAAAATATTTTATTCTGAAGATTTCATCACCTTCCAAGCTGTTTTTCCAGTTAATTTTTTTTTTTACCCAGCACAGAAAACAGGCTCAAGCAGAAAGAAAACAGAACACATCCTTGATAAAAAGCACTTTTTAATTTTATCAAATGGATCTGTACAAAAGTTAGCATTGCTTAGTCAGAAGCGAGTGAAGAGAACAGATCAGTAACAACCAAAAGTCTTTCAAACTTTATACAGAAAAATAGATTGCATAAAAATGAGCTTTTCTTGTCTTTTCCCCCAGCCCAGCCAGTCCCTCCCTCCCTCCCCTCCCCAAAGGAAAATATGCAAAAAAATATTTTTTAGAAAAAAGAGTAGGAAACGTAGAAAAGGTAAAAAGATGAATAACCTCTGAAAGGCGGCTTTAGATTTACAAAGGCTTTTAAAGGCACGAGTTCCCATAAAATAGATGGTTATTTATATGCTCAGCATACAATGGAAGAAGTAGAAATATATCAATGAAATATTAGTCTAAAAACTAAGTACCCTAAACCCATTTTTTTTTTTTTAGTGGAGGAGATTTTAGTTTCACAGCTTGATGGATGATATCTGGTCCCTAGAAGCCAAAATTAAAGCAGAAGTCGATGGTTTCTCATGGAATTACAGTCCTGCTTCTGAAAGCCTTCGAAGACTCCTGAAATCTGAATTTTATAGCCCCAAAATGGGTGGCCAGAAAATCACCTGCCTTTTCTGGAGCCTCCCAGCTGAATTGGTGATTCCCCCCCTCGTTATTTGCCATTCCCAGTGGAGTTTCCAGGCGGATTCCTTCAGTCCCGCTCTCCAGCACGGCTCCAAAATGAAAAAAACCCAAAAACCAAGGAAAATCTATAGACTCATAACACCAGTTTATTGTATCATCTCCACTATTTTTTAGGCTCCCTCCCCCATCTTTAAAAATCTTTTAAAAATTCTACTTTTCTTATCCGTTTTGCACAAAATTACTTCATTAATTAAAAGACAAAATAATACACAACATAAATACATATTTAACAGATTAAAAAAAAAAAACAAAACAACCCAAAACAAAACAATCAAAAAACATTTGAAGCTTCCAAAAACAACAAAAAAGAACCAAAACAAAATGTTAATTACAGCCAAACCTTGCTTAGAAGAACTCCTAAAAATTAAAAATAAATCAACAAACACTTCAGACACTGAGTTGGTCCCATCAGACTCTTCCCACGGGATTGCTCTGGGATTTTGGGGCTCATCCCTGTTGGTCCCAGTGAGTTCCTGCCCTCAAGGTTGGTCCGTTCCTCACATTGCAATAGACCCTGAAAGTCTCAAACAGCTTTTGTGGTGTTGTGGTTCTGTCTCCCCTTCTCTCTGCCCACCCCCTGCTCCACGGTTTGCACTTGGCCAAACTTCCAGCCCTGAGTTTGGCTCAGTCCTCCCAGAGGAGTCGAACATTTTGTCCTTCATTTATTCAAAAGGCATCGCCGGTCCTTTTCCTTTCGTTGGTTTTTTTTTTGTTTGTTTGTTTTTCCTCTTGTTTTAAATTTTTAGTCCTTTGTTTGGTTGCTTTTTTTGTTGTTTTTATTTTTTTTAACTTCTTAACTCCTACGAATCAAAGAAAAAAAAATAAAATAAAATAGAGCTCTGTCCTTTCGGGGAGTTTTCTCAGCAAGGTGGCGACGAGCAGAAGTTCCCAGCGGCTCGGGGGAGGCACTTTGGAACACTCCACGCTCTTCCTCCTCATTCCTTCATTAGTGCATAATTCCAGGGAAGCTCTGGGCATCCCTTAAGGCCTGGTGAGCGTGGTGTAGACGGGCTGCTCCCAGTTGGCGGTGGGGCTGTGCGCCGGCGGGATGGACAGCCCGTTGAGGATGGGGGTGGCGTAGGGCCGGCGCGAGGAGTGGAAATAGGGGTACTGGTAGAGGCTGGAGGCGTAGCCAGGGTAGGGGTTGTAGTAGTTGGAGCTCTGCAGGTCCGTGTAGTCGCACTGCGAGCTGGAGAAGGAGGCGGCGGCGGTGGCGGGCGCGGCAGAGGTGGCGCAGGGCTGGCTGTAGGAGCCGTAGGACTCGGAGTGCGCCGGCGAACCGTGCGGCTGCTCGCTGTAGTGGCTGGGGCTCAGCTGCTCCGTCTTGATGTGAGGCCTCTGCTGCTGCTGCTGCTGGCCCGGCTCCGTCGCTGCCGGCGATGCCGCGGCCGGGCTCTTGTGAGTCCACACCTGCGCGGCCGAGTGCGTGAAGGAGCCGCCGTAGGAGGCGCCGTGCTCGGCCGGCAGCGCCGCGTGCCCGTTCAGGGGCAGGTACTGGTCGAACTCGTGCACGTCGAAGGTCTCCATGTTGTTGATGACCTCGCTGCTCAGCTCTGAGATGTCCACGTTGCTGAAGTCGATGTTCTGGCGGCCGCTCTCCACCAGGCGCCGGCCCTCGTGCTTCAGCTCCTGCTTGCCACCGTGGTGCAGGTCAGTTTTTGGGGTGGTGGGAGGTGTGGGGGGCCCGTGGGGCTGGCCTGGGGAGGAAGGGACAGCGAGGCTTCAGCAGTGACCACAGAACACCCAGTTCCTGACCATCCAATAAATGTGTTTCACCTATCTGATAAATCTCTTACTGGGGACCACAGAACACCCAATTCCTTGACCATCCAATAAATGTGTTTCACCCGGTGGTTATTTCTCTTATTAGAGACTACAGAACACCCAGCTCCTTCACCATTTAATAAATGTGTTTCACTCATCTCTTACTGCTCTCTTGGACCACAGAACACCCAGCTCCTTCAGCATTTCATAAATGTGTTTCACTTATTGGTTATTACTCTTCTTAGAGACTACAGAACACCCAGCTCCTTCACCATTCAATAAATGCGTTTCACCCATCTGTTATTGCTCTCTCTGGGGATTGAAATCTGCAGCACCGTGTTGGACATGGGTGATGTTCCCCTATGACCACGTCCTCCCCAGGATGAGTGTCCCACATAGGAGATGGGATGAAGCTGGGAGCCCACCAGGATCACCCTGGGACACAGCAGGACACTGTAGCAGCACAAACTCCAAGTGCCAGGGCAGCAGAACCAGGGGGTGGATTCAGAGTGAACCCCATGAAGGAGCTCAACCTCTCCCTGTGGCTCTCCTGAGGCAGAGGAATCCAGGGCTGTGATCCCAGTGAGATCTGAGGCTGCAGGACCCTCCCAGTGCTCCCAGAATCTGTCAGCACAGCGCTGGGAAGCTCTGCCTCTCGCTAACCCTAATTACCCCACCACTCCTTCTCCCCATCCAGGGAGATCCAGTGCTTTGGGATTCCCTATGGCACTTGAAGGAAAACCACGACCACGCTCCCAAACACTTGGGACAACAACTCCTGCCTCTGGCTGTGCTCAGTGGGACCCCATCCCATCCCAAAGCATGGGGAGCAGCAGAACACCTCCCTTTAGCTGTGTATGGGATCCCATCCCACCCCAAAGCACAGCAACACCTCTCTTTAGCCATGTATGGGATCCCATCCCACCCCAAAGCACAGGAACCCCTCCCTTCACCTGCGTGGTCGCCGTGGTGGTGGGAGTCAGCCAAGCCCCCCAGCCCCGTGTCAGCCTTGTAGAGCTGGGTGCCACCGTGATGGCTGAGCTCAGCCCCCGAGTCCGAGTCGCTCTGGCCGGCTTTGACGCTTTTCCTCCTGCGGGGTTGGTATTTGTAATCCGGGTGATCCTTTTTGTGCTGCACCCTGAGGCGCTCGGCTTCCTCCACAAAGGGACGCTTCTCGTTCTCGCTCAGCAAACTGCGTTTGGTTGTTTCAGTAAGAGAGAGAGGAAAAATAAAAAGTAAGGCAAAATTAGGGTCTTTTCCTTAAAAGTTTTCTTCATGTTTTCAGACTCGCGCATCCTTGCTTCCCATGCGGGGATCTGAGCGCTCAGCAAGTTAACTACAAAATTAATTTGCAGTCGTAAAAAGGAGTTAAAATTCAAGGCAAAAAATACCAACTACAGCAGCACGAAATACCCGACCACTACAGACAGGGGTAACTAGGCAAAACAAAATCCCCCTTCCCCATTTCCAACGCAATTACAAAATATAATTCCCACGTTTGCCCTGCAAATGCCACCCCCTCACTGCCACAAACATTTCCAGCATTGTTTGGTGCTTACAAAGAAAAACCACCAAGGCACCAGGGATGGGATTATTGCTTTCCAAACTCTCTGCCCCCTGCCCAAACTTCTCTTGGCAAACTCCTGGAGAGGCTCAGAGCGCAGCGGGAGCATCGCTGGCCTGGGCAGGCAGGAAAGATGGGAATTAGGTACAGGCAGCCACCGTGGGATGAACCACACGGAAAAACGCGGCTCAGGGAAGAGCCCTGGAAAGCAAAGTAGGCTCGGATGCTGCCCAGCAAATAAAAGTTTGCATCCCCGGGCAGCACGCAGCAGATAAGCAGGGAAATTAGGAAGCTCGTTAAAATAACCGCTAAAAATGAGTTTAGCCGCGTTTATAGCTTGTTAAGCATCGAGCGAGCCAAAAGGGGAAAAAAAAAATAGGAAAAGCCATAAAACAAGCGATTAAAAAAGTCTCATCGCGTGGGGATGGGGAAGCCGCAGGCAAGGGAAGGGCTGGTGCATCTCCGGGATGGAGCAGCGAGAATCCAGGCGCGGCAGGAGCCAGGCTGCCCAAAGCCCTGCTCGGGGCACGTTCGGGAGCAGGAACCGGGATGCTCGGGGAAGGCACCGCACCTCCCTCCGAACCGCTCCGAGAAACAAACGCACGGAAACAAAGCTGTAAAAAGCGCTGCGAGGGGGACTCACCGCCAGAGCTTGCCCAGGGTCTTGCTGAGCTCGGCGTTGTGCAGATGCGGGTACTGGTCCGCCAGCTTCCTGCGGGCGGCCTGCGCCCACACCATGAAGGCGTTCATGGGTCTCTTGACGTGCGGCTTGGCCTTGAGCGATCCATTGCCGCGGACGGGCATGGGCACCAGGCTCCAGTCGTAGCCCTTGAGCACCTGCGAGACGGCGTCGCGGATGCAGGCGGGGAAGCGCTCGTCCACCTCGGCCGCGTCCACCTTGGCCCCCAGCGCGGCGGCGGCGCCGGGAGGGCGCGGGGCGGCGGCGGGGGCGCAGCCCAGCCCCTCGGAGCCGGCGGGGGAAAGCGGCGAGTCCGAGTCCGAGTCCACGTGGGACATGGAGCTGGTGGTGCCCGCGGGGCTGCACGGAGCCTCCAGCGCTTTGTCGTGCTCCTCGGTCATGTTGAGCATCGGCGGGG
>PYHW01010607.1:6936707-6960185 GCA_013186435.1 Turdus rufiventris | reverse complement strand
AAAAAAAAAAAAAAAAACAAAAAACAAAACAAAACCAGAAAGTTCTAGAAGATAAAAAGACACGAAACGCTCAAAACTCAGCCCCAAAATCCGCGCTGCGCTTTCTCCACCCCCTCTCCCCCGGTTCTCGCTCCGCAGCCGGTCCTGCCGCCGCTGCCGAGGCCCCGCGCCGCGCTCCACGTCCAGTGCGAAACGGGGCCCCTGGCAACAAGTTACTTTAAGGGCAGGGCGAGCGGCCCCGCCCCCGCCGCCGCTCGCCATTGGTGGAGGGGGCGCCCTCATTTGAATAAGGGGCGGGGACCAGGGCTGGCGGGCTGCGGTGCTCGCGCGCCGCCTCAGAGCCCGCGGTCCGCGCGGCCGGAGCTGCTGAGGGGACCGGCCGAGGGATGGGTGGCCGAGCTGAGGGACTGGCGGAGGGTCCTACGGAGGAATCCCCCGAGGATTCTGCTGAGGGTCTTGCTGAGGGATCGGCCGAGGAACCCCCCGAGGGTCCTGCTGAGGGTCCCGGCCGAGGATCCTACTGAGGAATCCCCCAGGGTCTCGGTCCGGTCCCGCCGCCGCCCGGGCCCGGTGGATGCCGCCACCCGCCGCTGTTCCGGCTCCCTGTCCGGCCGCCTCTTTCGGCTCCTCTGTGCTTTTTCCGCTGTAAATCCTCCGGGGGTTTCCCCGCCCGGATCTCGGGTATTTTGTTTTTTAGGGTGCGGGATGGAGCGGCGGGGAAGAGGCGCGGAGCGGGGCCGTGGCACCGCCGGTTCTTTTAAACCTTCCAGATCCCCTTCCCGAGGGGTTTTTGGGGCGGTCGGTGCGTGGCAGCTCCCTGTGTATCCCCGCAGCTCCGAGCGCTCTCTCCAGCGGAGGAAATCGGGGAAATGCCGCAAAAAAGCGGCAGGAGCCCCGCCGTGTCCCCTCCCCGACTGTCCCTCCTCTTTTCCCGCAGCGGGATCGGTCCCGAGCACCGGGAGCGCCCGGGAGGTTCGGCCGGAGGAGGATGCGGCACCTCGGGGTGAGCCTTTGCTTCGGGGGAAAGGGAGGGTGACCCCCAAAATCTCAGCTTAACTCGCCCCTTTCTGAGCCAGCCCGGCTCTTCCAGTATTTATTTGGAGCATTTGATTCTAATTATCCGAAGAATTCAGCCTTCTAATTGCGGCTGGTGGGGAGAGGGGGAAATAAAAGCAACTCCCCAAATTTCGGTTTTTTCCGCTGCTTCCCCCCGGAAAAAGAGAGGGTCACGTCTAAGATTGACAGGGGAAAAACAAGAAATTGGGTTCAAGCATTCCAGCATTTTAAAAGTACCAGGAACGTGGTGTTTTTAATTTAATTACTGTGATGTGTAATAAATAAACCTTGTGTTTTGAATTTTAATGTGTTAAAATGCGCTCAAACATCGTCTGCCTTCTATGTGAAAATTTATTTATTCCCTCAAATGGTAAAGCAGGTTTTAATTTTATTTAAAAAAAAACCCAAACTTTAATTTTTACGGTTTTCAGCTTTCCATTTGCAGAATTACCTCCTGATATATTTGAAATACAATTTTCAAAGCGGCTTAAAAAAAATACTTTAAGGCTCAAGGCGAACTAAATATGTTGGAATTGTTAATAAGGAATAATTGAAATTTTCTTCTAAAACTTAATGAGATTGGGGATGAGTTTGTTTCCCTGAGCTGTGGATTGGTGACTTTGCAGTGCTGTCGGACACTTGGGAGTATCTTTTTTCCCCTCTCCTGCGACACATAATTAATGTATATTGCTATAAATCCTGTCTCATTGGGCAGTTTACCTCGCCTCACAGAATTCCAGTGTTTAATCCCTTTCAGCCAGGGCTGGGTCCAAGCAATAATCACTATTTTTAGTCCATCTTTCCCCATCCAGCCTCTCCTGTGGAGCACCTTCTTCGGAAGATCCCAACCTCAGTGCATGACTGAGGCTGGGAAGGGATTTGTGGGATGCTCGGAGTTTTGGAGGTAGGAATGGGAACAAGAACCCCTTTTTTTTCCTGCTCCCTGTCTTCAGCTCCAAAGATTCCTGCACAAGAAGCCCCCAAGGACAGGAGGAATTAGAGAATTACACACGTTGGTTTTCTTCCCTGCTCGCTGCTGCCTTCCAGGGCTCCCCAGCCCTGCCTGAGGCAGGGAATTGCATTTCCCAGCCCACAGGTCTGAATTCCTCTTTGTCCAGCGCAGGTAGAAGGAGGAAGATGACTTTGGGTGGTTGTTTCCTCTTCTTGCAGAGATGGGCTCAGCGCTGAGGCCGTGCCTGGGAGCGGGGCAGGGAACGTGTCCTGCAGCACGTCCCTGATCCTGCACGAACCATTCCGTGCTCTGCCACTCCTGGGGGATGAGCACAACTCCCCGAGCGCAGGGCAAGGAGGGAGCTGGAGCACCTGGAGGTGCTCTGCTTTCCTGACAAGTTCACTCAGCCATGAAATGGGATGAGATAACGCTCGGGGAACGAGTGGGTTCAGGCGGAGCCGTTGGTGCTGCGGGGTCTCATGGCCGGGTTTGTATGACAAAGGATGGGGGATGTTTGCCCAGGGATGGGCACAGGCTGCAGCTGCAGGGCAGGATCCCACAGGATGTGTCATCCTGGCCTCACACAGCATTCCCAGGAACAGGGTGCACATCCAGCAGAGATCTCAGCTTCCTGTTACCCAGTGTACCCGGTTTAGAGAGGAACTGGGGGAACAGCTCCAGCTTTTCCTGACACAGTGGGCATGGCAGAGGTTGATATTTGGAATATTGCTTCACTTTCTGACGTGGCCTCTGATAAAGTTCCTGGCCAGCTCAGCCAGCGTTTCTGGGAATCAGGCAGTAAATGCAAGCTCTGTGTGCCTGGCTCTGTCACATCCCACTCGGGAGTGCTCAGCATCCCTGTGGGATGGAGGCTGCTCGAGCTCCCATCCTGGTTCCTGTGCTCCATTCCCTTCCTCCTGCAGGAATAACAGCATGTGTGCATTGGCTCCAGAGCAGGCACAGCCCTGCTGCTGCCAGGAAGGAAAAATTTCCTTTCCAGTGGCAGCCAGGGAAGGCATTTTTAGAGGATGAGAGCACATGGAATCTCTGGAGCTCAGGGATGTGCTCTGGGATGCACACACAGTTCCTCCATCCTTCCTCTGACCAAGGGGGAAAGTTCTCATTTATCCCAAAGTGGCCTCTGACCTGCCAGCAGATTGCACATGGGAATTCCAAGGAGCAAAGAGAAAGAGCTTTAATTCCCCTTTATGGGGAATTAAAAACAAACCCTGATCAGATAAGAGGAACCTGTGGTGGTGAAATCGGCCTCTGACACCTGCAGGATTCATGCTCAGCCCAGAGGATGTGGCAGCTCTGAGGCTGCTGTGAAACAATGTTCAAGCCTTTCCAGAAAAACTCCTGGTATCTGAAAAGAAGGAATAAAAAGACAGGTGGTAACTTCAATTAATTGCAATTAAAACAATCTTTGCCCTCAAGCTGGACAATAGTGCTGGGTCCCATCCCTCACTGGGTGCTTGGGAGGCTCCACTGCCTGCTCACACAACTTTAAGGCTAAATTTATGTGGCTCCATTCCTTGCAGGTCACTTCAGGTCCAAAATTTGCCTTTTGTTCACACAAAATGAGCCTTGCTTCACCCAGAGCTCGTGTGGCTGTGGCACTTGGGGACAGGGGTCAGGGGTGGCCTTGGCACTGGATGATCCAAGGGGTTTTTCTATCCCAATCCCACAATTCTGTGACCTGCAGCAGCTCTTTTCCAACATGAATATTTACCTGGTGTGGATTAAAAAAAAAACAACTCTGCAAACCTGCACTGGGCAGGATTCTGCTGATCTCTCTCGTTCCTGCTTGGAGTGCAAGTGGAGAGGAATGTCTGGGATTCCTAAATCATTTTCTAGGTTTGAGCAGTGGATACCAAAGAAAAAGGACATCTGATGTCAGTGTTTTTATCCAAAATGTATTGAATAAAATTTATTTGCTATTTATTCAAGTATTCAAAGATCCCAGCGAGAAACCAAAAACGTTTTTGCAGTTTCAAAACCCACACATGAATTAATTACACATTAAATGTCAGGTGAGGTGTTGGCAAAGGATCTGTTCTTTCCTCCTGCACAGCACAGCCTGGATGGCATCTTCTCAAAATAATGGGGATTACTGGGATTAATTATGATTACTGTGATTATTAATTGCTTGTCCTGTGGTACCACTATGAACCAGCCCCTCCTCATTAACCTACACAAATACACGAGAAAAAAAAAAAAATCTAAAAATCCTTCCCAGGCTTAATCCTGGAGTTAAGGGCAGATTTCCACAGGGAAAAATGGGGGATTTTAAAGGGAAGAACTATTGCTGCTGGGAAAAAACAGCTTAACAGAAAGAAGCTCCCAAATTCTTTGTGCCGTGCCCATCTCCCCTTCAGCAAACGCAGCTGAGTGCTCGGTGTGTGCCTGCATTATTCACTGCTCAATGTCTGCTCTCTTCAGAGGAGCCCCCCGTGCTCCTGCTGCCTCCAAACCCCTGATTTCAGCTTTCTCTGCTCCCTTTCAACCCAAATCCTGGCAGCCAGAGGGGCGAAAGGCCAGGGCTGAATGAACACAGAGCGATTTCGGGTGCCAGGGCCGGGCAGCGGGGTTGGGGCGCTGCTGGGGACAGCTGCTGGCTGCTGTGACAGTAAAGGCTTGTTCCCCTGGCACTGCTGCAGCTGGTTTGGAACACAGCAAAAGAGGGGATGTGGCGTGGGGGGCGGCCTGGTGAATGAAGATGAGCATCAATGATGCCCCTGCCCGCCTGGCATTCATGAATTCTTTCCCCTGGAGGCTTGGAAGGATCCAAGCCTGGCTCTGAAGTGCCTTGTCTGAGTTATTTTTGCTCGGGGGTTTTCTTTCCTGAAGTTGCCTGGTAATAAAAATTAAAAAAAGAACTCGAGGAGTGAGCAGAAAAGCCAGTACAGGTGATGGGCCCCACAAAAGGATTTGGGAAATCACAGAATATTCTGACACAAAGATCCTCGAGTCCCATTTGGGGCAGAAAAGACGTCATTTGGTGTCCTGATCTACTGGTTTATCACATGTTTTTCTTTCTGGCCTGAATCATCTTCCAGGAAAGGCTTCTGAGTTGAGTCCTTTTTAGTAACAACGTATTTCTGCTGGTTTAGGCTTAAAATGCACAGCTTGTCCTGTTGGAAGGTGCTCCTGACACACCATGTCCCCAGAGCGGTGCCACCACCCCGCCCTGGTCTGGCACATCTCAGAGTGACCCCGGGAATAAAAACCGACCCAGCTCAGCATTCCCTTCCCAGCCCCAACCATTCCTCCCTTTTTGCTAAATCTTTAACCTAAACCTTCCACTTGCCCGCAGTAATTTCCTCAATCATCCAGTTTGTTTTACAGACATCCCCGTTTCACGTGGAATTTGCTGTAAAAGACCCCACAAAGAAAACCATTAGCTCCCATCTATTGAAATTTTCCTCTCCAAACCTCGAGGCTGATCCAAAGGGAGAGCAGAGCTGCAGTATTCCAGTGTTCTTTAACAAACAGCTGATTTTTCCTTCCCTATACAATGCACCATTATGTGGGATTTTTTTTCTATTTTTTTTTTCCTAAGGAGAACAATGCGAGCAGCAGTGATGGGAAACTGGAAAAACAAAAGGGGCATTTAGAAGGGACTGGTTTAGAGGCTGAGAAGTGTTGAATAATGTTACACCTGATAGCAGATGCTCTCTCAGCAACCAGGCACGGAGGTGTTTACTAAGGGGATACTCAATGTATGTTTATGCTCAAAAATATTGTTTATGAACTCCATGTAGCCAAGTGTTTGATGTTCTGTAAATTATTTAAAGTAAAAATCGTGGCAGCATCACAAATAACGGATTTAGATGGGATTTTAGGAGGAAATCCGTCCCTATGAGGGTGGGGAGGGACTGGGATGGAATTCCTAGAGAAGTTGTGGATCCCTGGTAGCATCCAAGGCCAGGTTGGACAGGGCTTGGAGCACCCTGGGACGGTGGAAGGTGCCTAAAACTGGAACTGGATGAGCTTTTGAGGTGTAATTTGTTGTGTTAATCCATCCTGAGCTCAGCCAGTCCGAGCATGCTGCTGCTAACCCCAAGGCTGTGGATTCAATCCTTGAGTGAGCCATTCACCAAAACCAGAATATTCTGCAATTTGGATTCTGCTTTAGCTGGTTAATCACTCCTCATCCTGTCCTGAGCATCACCAGAGCCCAGCATCATCCTCCAAACCCCATGGAAATATTGGGATGCAGGAGATCCCCTCTCAGCTCCCACATCCTCATTCCAGAGATGCTCCAGACCTCTCACCACTTCCACAGCCACACTGACCGCTTCTTTTATTATTTTTTTAAATAAAACTTTCAATTTTCTTACTGGTTTGCAGAGAATTCTCCCCATCCCTGTGTCCCCTCATGTTCCTCCCTGCTGGGCCGCACACACTGGCTGTGCCTGACACAGCAATGCCCCTTTACAGGGCATTTCCCCCATTTCTGCCCATTTTTCCCTCATTTTATCCCGTTTATCTCCACTTCTGCCCAGGTTTTCCCGATTTCTGCCTGTTTTTTCCCATTTCTCCCAGTCTTCCCCATCACGTGCCCTCACGTTTCTCCCCACCAGGCCTCACATGTACGCTGTGTGTCGAGGCATCGCCGCTTTGCACAGCATTTCCCCCAATTCTGCCCGTTCCCCCCATTTCTGCCTGGTTTTTCCCCATTTTTGCCCATTTCTTTCCATTTTTCCTGTTTTCTCCCTGTTTTCCCCGCCACGTCCCCTCACGTTCCTCCCTGTTGGGCCGCACGCACTTGCTGTACCCAACACAGCGCTGCTGCTTTGCAGAGCATTCTCCCTATTTCTGCCCATTTTTCTTAATTTCTGCCTGTTTCTCCCCATTTCTGCCCATTTTTCCCGTTTTCTCCCTGTTTTCCCCTCCGTGTCCCCTCACATTCCTCCCTGTTGGGCTGCACTTGCTGTGCCCAACACAGCGATGCTGCTTTGCAGAGCATTTCCCCCATTTCTGCCCATTTCTGCCCATTTTTGCCAATTTCCCCGTTTCTCTCCATTCCTGCCTGTTTTTTCCCCCTTTTTCCCTGTTTTTTCCCCATTTCTACCCAGCGTCCCCTCACATTCCTCCCACACATTGGCTGTGCCTGACACGGCGGTACCGCTTTGCAGTGAATTCTCCCCATTCCTGCCCCTTTTCCCCAATTTCACCCCAATTTCCCCCCGATTCTCCCATTTYCCCCCATTTCTCCCGTTTTCCCCACCGGGCCGCACACRCTCGCTGTGCCCGACACGGCAGCGCTGCTTTGCAGTGAATTCTCCCCATTTTTGCCGGTTTCTCCCCATTTTTGCCCATTTCCTGCCCTTTTCCCCGTTTCCCTCCGCCCCGCCGGGCCGCACATGCTCGCTGTGCCCGACATGGCGGCGCCCAGCGCGGGGCTGCGGCAGCGCCTCCCGGGCCGGGCCCGAGCCCCCTCCGGAGCTCCCGGAGCGGCCCCCGCTGCATCCCCCGAGCCCGGGCTCGGCACCGCGGCCTCGCCGCTTTCCCCGGGCACCTTCTGGCTGACCCGCATCGTGCTGCTGCGCTCCATTGCCTTCCTCTACTGTGAGTGCCGGGCGGGCGCTGCCCCCGCCGTGTCGCCGAGTGGTGACCGGAGCTGTGCCAGGGAGGGTTTGGGGACAGCAGGGAAAGGTTTTCCCCATCCCTCGAGGGTGCTGGAGCACTGAGCACCTCCCCGCCGGGGAATCAGCACGTTCCCAGTGGTGACAAGCTCCCAAGCCCGTGGTGACATCCTTGGGGATGTTCTGTACAGGAAGGAACAGCAGCCGGACTCGATCATCCTTGCAGGTCCCTCTCACTTCAGAATTTCCATTATTTTACGATCGTTGTGGATCTCCTCCAGCTCTGCATATGCTTTGATTCTCTTCTTTTCCACTCCCACTTTCCCGGTGGGTTGAGGACCCCGTGGCCGGTGGCTGGATGGGGTTGGTGATGCTGGAAAAGCTGGTGGAGCTGGAAGGAGAAATTGTTCATACCGCGGGGCTGGCACCTCTTGGAGCTGCTCAGCCTTTTCCTTTTTGAGTTGTGAACTCACAGTGCAAGAGAGCAACTCTTGGAGGGACAGATGCCACCCCTGGGTGCCAACACTGCCAGGACCTAGAGTGACGTGACCTTAAAATATTCCCCAGTAAAAGCAGTTTCCATCCTCTGCCGTGCTCGTTTGCCTCTTGCTTTGGCACTGAGAGCTGTGCTCGGAGCCCACTGGTGCTCGGCTGAAAAATATTTACAGTGAAACCAAAACTGACAAGTAACACACTATGTTACAAATTCTAAACTTGCCCCAGATTTGTCCACAGAATCGTTAGAATTTGTAGCCTGCCAGCCTGCTTAGATTATTTTGCATCAAAACCATGCAGAAGTTGTAGTTTCGTATGGTTTTGACACGTGCTCTGGTTCTAGTTTGGTTTCAGCTCTCGGTGAAATGCGAGGTTATGACTCTTTCAGTCAAAATGAAAGCGATTCCGAAATTCCCCCGTGTGTAAATCCAGGCTGCTGAGTTTCCCGTGGCTCAGTTTGCAGTTTCCTTATGAAAAACTGATTAGTGCTCTGTGCAGTGCCTTCGGTGGAGCCTGCTGCTGCCCGGTGCTGGATTTGGGGTGGTAAATGTGCCACACCTGGTTCCAGAGGGGCTGTGGGAAGGGAGCAGGGGCTGCATGGAGGGCTGGGAATTGGTGGGAATCAAAGGTGCGGGAGCTTTGTGGTGAGTGGGACACTTGGGACAACGAGGTGGGGAACAAGGATCTGACTGGGGGTCAGGGGAGTTACAGATTGAAACTTGATGGACTGCAGGAGAAAAGGAGGCTGGGAGGGGCTGGAGCAGGGGATGCAGGTTGGTGAGTAAATGTGGGATGCTGAAAAAGAGGGAGAATTCCTTGTGGAGCTTTTTTCAGGTGGGAGAGAGAAAGGGGAACACCAGGGAATGGCTGAATGGTGGCGGGGGAGACCCCAAAACGCTTCTGCAGTGTGGAGAGCTTTTGGAAAATGGGGTGGCAGAGGGAGGATTTGGGGTAGTGGAGCTGGGAGGAGCAGGGCAGGAGAATGTTTGTGTGTCTTGCTAAGGGAAGAAGTGGAGGAGAGGAAAAGTTCACCTGCTTGTTGTGCAACTTGTGCTTGGCTTCAGGCCCTGGGCTGCTCTGCTGCTGGTTTGGGGTGAACCAAATGAGCCAAAGCCAGGAACCCGGGCCTGGTTTGAGCCAGGTCAGATTCTTCCTGGCAGCAGTGCAGGAGAGGTGCCCCACAAGAATTTGTGGGGTGGAAAGTGCTTGTTGTGTGAGAGCTGCAGAGGTTGTGAGCAGGCACATTCCCCCCGACACAGCCTGGGGATGCTGCGGAGGGAAGGAGGGCTGCTCTTTGATCTCTTTGGAGAGCCTGGCTTTAGAAACAGCAGAAAACAATTCAGTGCCTCTGTGCCAAGCTGCTCCTGCGGGTTTTTTTGTGGAGATGGAAGCGTTTAGGGTGACAGCTGATTTTTCTCGCAGCCGCGGCGATTCCGCGCGCGCCGAGGCTCAGACTCGCTGAGGAGACGGCTGATGCCGTTGTGACAGTTTGACATTCCTCAGCCCTGCGATGTTTTCCCCCCTTCTTTCATTTCACCCTTTTATGTGTAACCCTTTCCTTCCTGCTGGGCTGAGCAGCAGAGCCTTGGTGGGAGGGATTTGTGCTGAGGTGTGGGGGAATGTGAGCGGAGCTCCTCGGGGAGCTGAGGGATTGTTCCTCTCCTGGCTGGGACAGGGAAGAACCTTGAGGATGAGAAGGTGAGAAACACCATTTGGGGTGTAGGGTGACCCCAAAGTGTGGTCTGAGGGTTTGTCACCTCCTTCCTGCCCCCACCCAATCCCCAAGGGCGTGTTCACTGCACTGGAGATGTTTTCCCTGAGGATCTTCCCGTGTGGAAGGATGCCAGGCAGAGCAAGGCAGGTGTGGAGTGTCCTCCTGTGTGCCCTCCCTTCTCCCCCTCCCTCTTGGCTTGTAACAACTCTCCCCTTCTTTTTTTGTGTCTTTTGAAGGGGTTTTCCAGAGGCAGCCCGAGCCTGGGAAGTCCCTGGCAAAGCAGTTGCTGTGTGAGAGGCAGGTTGGAGATGATCTGAGGATTTGGAGAGGTCAGAGACCAACCCCACCTGCTGCTGGAGGAGTGGGAGGGAGGGAAATAAATCCTTTCAGGATCCAGCTGAAGGGGCTCTGTGAGGTTTGGTCCTTACAGCATTCTCCTGTCACTCCATCCCTTGGGAATGGTTTCTCTCCAGTGTTTCCTGATGGCTCCTTCAGGCCACAGTGAGGTTGCCCCAAAGCTTCTCTTCTCCCAGCAGAGCTGCTCCATCTCTCTGCTCATCCTTGTTCCTCCTCTGGGCTCTCTCCAGCAGCTCCAGGTCCTCCCAGTGCTGGAGGAGCTCTGCAGGTGGGCTCTCACCTGAGCAGGCAGAGGTTTGGCCAAATGTCACTTTGAGATTTGTAGCTTTTCCATCCTGGTCCTGCCCTGTGTGTTTGTTCCCCGTGACAGGGATCGATGTTGCAGCAATCCAGAAATACTTTGAGGTCTTGTTGGAAGTGCTCTTACAGGTAAATAGCTGGTCCCAAAGCTCTGGACAACAAATGTGCATTATTTGCTCCCTTCACCCTCTTTCTAAATCATTTTTAAGTGCCTTTTTTTGGGTGATTACCATCATCAGATTCCAGCTGTAGAAATTTCAGTAATTAGATACCACCCTCCCCAGTCTCAGCCAGGCTCTGTGGAGAGCTTTGAAATAAAAGCTATTATTTAAATCCAGTTTATCTTCCTTCTCCTTATGTATTGTTTAGTAGTATTTTCTTTCCCCAGCGCCAGAGCTACGGGGGGCTCATGCTCCTTCTTCCTAAATCTGAAATCTAAAGCTCTCTCGGGGGGTTTGGCTTCCTGTAGGCTCCTGGCTCTCCCCGGTGTCCTTCCTCCTCTCTTTCTCTGCCATCTCCCCTGCTTTCCCTTCCCTCTGTTTTATTAAAAGTCTCCCAGTAGCTTTCAGCCTGCCTGCTCAGGATTAGAGAACATCCTCAGGCACTTTTGCTGCCCTGCAGGGTTTTTATTTCAGCTCAGTGCTCCTTAGCAGGGCTGTGCAGCAGGATCCTCTGAGCAGCTGCATCCCCCTGGAATGGGGCAAAAAAAAATAACAAAGGTGGAGAAGGGAATCTCTGTCTCTCCCCCAGTGTGTTCCTTGCTCTGGAGCAGTGGGATCTTCCCAGAGCATCCTCCAGCTGCGGGCTGGGGTGGTTTTGAACAGCCTCAGACCCAAAGGGAAGCTTTTTCTATTTCCACACCTTTTCAAACAAGGAGGCAGCAGGGAGATAAGCACTTCAAAACCACCCCAAAGTCTTCAGCTTGGCCCTGAAAGGCAAGAAAACAGAAAAGGTGTAAAGAGCAGAGCACTTTGTTGTGTGTTTTTTGTGGGTGCTTGGCTTCACCCTTTGCTCAGTGCTCTGGGGTTGTTTCTTCTGTGTTGCAAAACTTTGCAGGGGAATTCATCAATTGAAAATGTATTTGATTCGTGTCTCTGGTAATAAAATACCAGGAGTGTTCTGCTCTTTCTTCCTCCCAGCAGTGCAGCCTCAGCTTGCAGCATCCAGCTCAGGGCCTGTTCAAATCCTGGTTGGGTCGAAGGGACACTTGATAAACTGCTCCAGGCAGAGTCTGTGTGTGTGTGTGAAATGTAATTTGGTTTTCAGGCAAAGCTCTGTGCCCTGGGTTCAGTTCTTCTTGTGGTTTGGGCATTAAGGAAAAGTTAAGTCTTCTTTTAACGAGAGAGGAGGAAGAGAGAAAAAGCCATATGACCGGAAAGGTTTGGGTTTCACATCTCTAAATCTTTCCTGAGCATGAAGAATGGGATTCTCTCGTTCCCCTACCATGACAGGCTGGGGGAAAGGAGCTGAGGTGCCAGGGAAATCTGGATGGAGCCAATCCCTTTGAATGGGGACACTTGGGTGGTGACCAAACAGACCCAATTGTCCAAATACCTCAAAACCAAATGAGTTTTTTACAAAAAACAACACTGTGTATAAATGCAAGGCGACAAAAAGTCCCTAAACTATGGAATTTCATACCTGTGAAAAGTGTGGACAATTTCCATATGTGACAACATGGAATCTATTGGACCATTGCATTTACTTTTGATATTTCAAATGAAAACATTACATATATTTATGCTCTTCTTCTACCTCTTTAGGAACTCATTGGAGAAATCACTGAAATTTAGTGGCAGCAAACTCTGGGCACCCTGCCTCACGCTCTGTGGGATTGAACAAGGAACACGCTGGGTTTGGGAGGGGAAGGAGAAGGTGGAGAGGGGGGAGCTAATGGAAAAGTACAGTGCAGCACCTTCTGAGGTGAGGATAAGTGGGGAAGGTCTATTAGCAGCCCTGATAATTTGCATGTATTATGTAAAGCTCAGCTGGCAGCAGGGAGAGCTCCCATGTGAGCTGTCAGAGGCTCTGCAGTGGGAGGCAGAGCTGGAGCTGCCACCTGCACAGCCTGAGGAACGCCAAACCCAGCTTGGGCTCAGCTCCCAAATCCTGCAATGGTCCCTGGAAGGTGCAGGGCTTTGTGCCAGGTCTGGAGGGTGCAGGATGCACCAAGGGGAAGTGGCTCAGTGTGCCCCAAGCCCTGCAGGGTGGTGGTGGTGCCACTCAGTGCCCAACGTGGAATAAAGTTGTCTGAGCTGGAGGGAGTGAAGATGCAGAGTGGAAAATGCCCAAACACGAGGCCACAGGGAGTGAGGTTCCAGAATAAGGGTGAAGGAAGAGCAAGAAGCGCAGATTTTTGGGGAAAAGAGAATTTTTCACCCCCTGACCAAGCCACAGTCAAAGGGAAGATTCCTGGAGCAGGGTCTGATACACTGAATTTAAAGCTCCAGTTTCTCTGGGGTTCAAGGAGAGGAAGCAATGACAAGCTGATAAATAATTTCCCTTTTTCCCTCCTGGATCTGGGCATCTCCTGTGCTGCTGCAATCCTTTGCAGTCTCTGCCTTTAGTTCCAGCCCTTCCCCGTGTCCAGGAACTGCTGCCTGAAGGGAAAACCTCAGGAGATGGAGCAGGGTGGAAAGGGAGCTGAGTGAGGGGTGAGCCCTTCAGAGATGCTCCAGAAGACGCTGGGGAGGGAGCCTGGAGCGCTCTGAGCACGGGGAGTGTCCAGGAGAGGGAGCTGGATCCGGGCTGCAGCTCTGGGAATGTGAGCATCACCTGGGAGGGGATGGATCAAACTCAGGGAGGATGCTGGGCTTTGCTCTGGGGGAGGTGAATCCTCCCAAAATCCTCCCAAAATCTCACCTGGGCTTTCACTGGGGATGGTGCTGTGGGAAATCCCAGCAGTGGGATTTTTCTCCTGGGAGAAAACCCCTTTGGAGCCCGAGCTGGGCCATCCTAAAACGTTCCTGTCATGGCAGCTCCAGCCCAGTCCTTGCTGCCTGCAGGCTCAGAGAGGCTGAGCAGGGCTTTGCCCATCCAATGTGCACTTTGCTGGAATTGCCAATTTGTTTTTCCTAATTTACCCTTTCCTTGTTTGTCTCACATACAGGGGTCTAATTTGGACTTTTTTAGGCAAGAACCTGCTCAGTATTTATGGGTTGGGGCAGCAATTCTGGAGCATTTAGAGGTGAATTTGATTAGCACTTTTGAAAAACTGTGCAGCAAATTGCAGTGCTAATCACTGCAAAAATCAAGCCACGGAGTTTTAAGGCAGAACTAGCTTTCAGTTGGCTTTTTAAAGCCAAAAATGAAGATATTAAGCTGTCTAAAGCTTAGAAAATTTTATTTCTGCTGGTTTCATATCAGACTTTCTGATTACACAGTTGTGCTGAGTGTTGGTAAAAAAAGATGGATAAAATAGAAAACACTTAATTTGTGTTGCAGAACTGATGCTGTAGTGTTGGAATCAGCTTTTCTCATGTCTCTCTCTGTCCATAATTGAGTAAAAAAATGAAAGAAAAATGTCTTTTATTTGTAAAATCATTCACTGTGTATAAAAGATGGATGGGAAGAGACACAACCAATTAACTCCCAACTTTATTGTGTCATCCCTGGGGTTCAGGATCTGCTGGAATCAAAGGGAACTCTCCCAGTGACCTCTGCTGCGTGCTGGGTGATGACTTTCCGTGGTTTTTAAATGAGGATAAAACCCATGGCTGTGTGCAGAGAGCAGGGGGAGTGTTAAGTGGATTAAGTGGAACCCACTGGAGACTTTTGTCTGGGGAATGGGACTTGCAGTTGGATTCCCTGGGGCTGCAGACTTGGGGCTGCTGCTCCAGACTTCAAAGCAATGGGAACTTGGGCTCTGATTTCACACAGCCTCTCCCCCAGCGCTCCCAGTGAGAGACAGCAGATGAACACCAGGATTGTTGTGTGCAGAATGCCAGCATTGAGATAAGGAAGGAAGCAGATTTGATCATTAACCAAGGCAGATTGGGGAGGGGAACTAATTGGCTTTTTCCAGGAGCTCTGGTGCTGCTGCCCGTGACGTGGCTGGTGTTTGGGTCATGTTTGAAGGATGGGTAAATTAGTGGATGCAGCCTAATCAGGAAATGTTGACCTTCCTCATTTTTTATTTTTTTTTTAAATTTCCCTGAGACATGGAGATTACTGGAGTTACAAACTGCAAATTGGTAACTGCAGGAGATGCCTAAAATATGAGATAATGCCTAAAAACTGCCCAACTTTCTCTGTAGGACATCAAATGCTAGGTCTATGAGCTGTAATTAAATTGTTGATGTGCTGTTAAAAAAAGCAGCTGGCTGGTCTAAGATTGTCCAGGGCAGGAGCAGAAACTCTATAAATGGGCCATGGAAAAAGCGGGAATTTAAGGGATGGGAGAACATTGAGATTTTGGATTTCCAACTCTGCAGGGTGTGAGAGGATGCAGAGGCTCAGAGCTCTGTTCTGGGTGGTGAGCCATGAACTCAGAGAATTGAGAGTCCTCAGCACAGAAGGGAATTGGAGCAATCCCAGAGCTGCTCCAAGGCTGGGAGAGCTGGAATTGTTCACCTGGAGAAGGGGAGGATCCAGGGAAAGCTCAGAGCCCCTTCCAGGACCTAAAGGGGCTCCAGGAGAGCTGGGGAGGGACTGGGGACAGGGATGGAGAGACAGGACACAGGGAATGGCTTCACATGGACAGAGATCAGGATTAGGAGGGATTTTGGGAAGGAATTCCTGGCTAGGAGGGTGGGCAGGTCCTGGCACAGATCCCAGAGCAGCTGTGGCTGCCCCTGGATCCCTGGCAGTGTCCAAGGCCAGGTTGGATGGGGCTTGGAGCACCCTGGGACTGTGCAAGGTGTCCCTGCCATGGCAGGGGTGGGGTGAGAGGATCTCTGAGATCCCTCCCAACCCAAATTCTGGGATTCTGTGAGCACCTCATTAATGCTGATGAGTTTACACTGTCTCATCAACAATATTTTGAGATGTGAAGGAAAAGATTCAGGGATTTGATGGATGCCCAGCTAAAGGTGGAGATTTCTTGTCCTCCAAAGCCAAACCAGGATTTACAGAATTCCTTTGCCTCCTGCATTGTGGTTCAGAGAAATCGCAGAATCCTGGAACGGTTTGGATTGGAAGGGACCTCAAAGATCATCCAGGTGCACCCCAGGAACCCTTTTGCTGGGCACTGTAATGACTGTGTTGGATTTTCAGTGGAGATAAGGACTTGGCAATCAATTCCTTCCAAGAATGACTTCTCTAACTCTGGATTATCTCCTCTCCCTCCTCCTGGTGGTTCCTCACATGGTTTTCCCCTCTCCTTGCTCTCCTGCAGCCGTGGCCTTCCTGGTGGCATTCCAGCAGAACAAGCAGCTGATAGGAGACAAGGGGCTGCTCCCCTGCAAGCTCTACCTGCAGGAAATCAAGAAATACTTCAAGGGGAGGGTTGGCCTGGATGCCCTGAGCTATGCCCCCACTCTCCTCTGGTTCCTGGACTGGTCTGCCATGGACAGCACCTTGGATTGCCTGGCCCTGGCTGGGCTGGCAGTGGCAGCCTTTGTGCTGCTGACTGGCTGTGCCAACATGATCCTCATGTCCCTGCTGTGGCTGCTCTACCTGTCCCTGGTCAATGTGGGACAGATCTGGTGAGTTCTCAGTTCCTCTGCTCTGCTTTTCCCTCTTTTTGTTTGTGGTACACGTTGGTTTTCCAACTGCGATCACAATTTTCCAATTCGAAATTTGGATTTCCAATCCAGTTTGTGGCTGCTCCTCACCAGATGGTCCGTGTAGGAATGTGAGGTAAGGACAGCACCTGGCGGGAATGATTTATGGGCACAAAAATGATTTATAGGCACTGGCTGTGTCAGCATGGTCCTCATGTCCCTGCTGTGGCTGCTCTCCCTGTCCCTGGTTAATGTGGGACAGATCTGGTGGGTTCTCAGTTCCTCTGCTCTGCTTTTGCCTCCTTTTGTTTGTGGTACACTTTTTTTTTTCCTGTTGTAATTTGGATTTCCAATCCAATTTGTGGCTGCTCCTCACCAGATGGCCCAGGTAAGAGTGTGAGGTAAGGGCAGCACCTGGCAGGAATGATTAGTGGGTACAAAAATGATTAGTGGGCACAAAAATGATTAGTGGGCACAAAAATGATTAGTGGGCACAAAAATGACTTGTGGGCATGTCCCAGCTCTGCCTTAGCTGGGATATCTGCCCTGAGTTCTCCTCAGTTCATTGGTGCAGGATTGATTTGATGATCCTCATGGCTCCCTTCCCACTGAGGTTATTCCAGAACATTCCTCACTGCTTTATTCCAGAAATTTCCTCACTACTTTATCCCAGCTGTGCTTCCCCTTACGCTGTTGTAAGGGAATTCCCTCAATAGTTGCTTTTTGGGGTGGTTTCTCAGTTTTCAGCTCTGTCCAGGAGAGAATTCTGTATTTCAGAATTGTGGGGGGAAAGGACAAACCCTGACCCTGTAAATCACAGCTGCATGGAAGAGCTGTGCTGCAAAAATCAAGAGTTGAGGTTGTCCTTGCTCTTGTTAAGGCCCCAAATAGATTGGGTGAAAGAGGATGAGCCCTGAAAACCCCAAATTTAATTTAGGACACTTGCTGAGGTCATGTGTGGGGAAAGGTTCTGCCATCAAGAGGATCAGGGATATTCCTCCCCCGTTTTCTGGCTTTAGAACAGGACACCTTCTCCACACATGGGCTCAGTGCATTTAATTGTAAGGTTTAATTGTAAGGTTTTGGATGTGCTGCCCCATTCATTGCCATCCCACTGCACATGGAATGTCAGTGGGTGAAGGAGAAAAGCTCCATTCTCCGAGCTCTTAACTCAGCATGAACTTAAACTGTGAAACCAAGAGTTGGAAAAATAACTCAGTAACTTTTCCACTGCCTGTTTCCAAACTATTCCAGAATTTCTGGTCTATTTTCTGCATGTTTTAATGTGAAAGGGCAGGAATTCAAGCATCCTCCTGCTCTGGCTTCCAGGGATGCAGGAGCAAAACCTGCATGGCATCCTTGACTTTGTGTTTGTGTTTGTTTGGAGGGGGGAACAGAAAATAAAAAAATCCCAGCGAGTCCCCCTGAAGCTGCCAAGGTTTTGTAGCTGAGCTCTGGAGCTGCAGTGACTCCAGGGCTGGGTCTGCTCATTCCTGGAGCAGTGGGGTAATTAAGCCAGGCTCTCTTCATTAGTGCCCACAGCTCCCTGTGCTGGTGCTGGGGCTGCAGAGCTTGAAGAGTTTTAGTTTTTATTTTAAAAAACCACCTGGAATGTGTTTTTCTCCATGTCTTGGAGCAGTGCTCCCACTTTTCCTGGCATGGGGGGTACTGCCTCCTCTGACAGAGCTCTTGAGGTGTTCCCAAAATAATTCCAGTTGTGCCTGCTGAGCTCTGAGTGCCTCCTGTGGCTCCTTTTTTAGGTGAAGGGTGGGGGATACAGAGAGGAGCCTGTCCCTCTCCTGCTCCAGCCCATACCCAAACCCTGCTCTTGAGCTCAGGGGTGAATTTTGGGGTCCCATCCCAGCTCCAGGACAATGATCTGCCTGGCAGGAATGACAGGAATTCACTCCTGATAGTTGAGAAAAAGCTGGACTTTTATATTTTTCCCCCTTTTTTTTGCTCCGTGAAATTTAGCCTGGTGTACACCAAAAACACACCAAGGGGGAAGTGATAAGAGAAAAGGGGGTTAGAGATGTGCCCTCAGCTTCTTTTCCTGTCAATATTCCGTTTTAAACAGGAGATGAGGTGGTTCTTGAGAAGGGAAAAGAGCCCGAGCAGCCCAAATCAGCTCCTTCAGCTGTGGGCTCCATTTTCACCAGATCCTCTGGAATGGCTCAGATTCTCCAAATGATCAAACCAAGCTGGGATATTCCTCTTGTGCCTGCAGGGTGACAGGGAAAGCCAAGCAGGATTCCCTGAGTTCTCCCTGTGCCTCAGGAATTGGGGTGAGCAGCTCAGAGTACCCCAAAGCTGCAGTGTTGGCCTCAAAAGCAAGGCTGCAATTGGAACTCCCCTCTCAGTTTAGAGGTTTGGATGCATTGATTGCCTTGCTCCCAGTTTGGGGCAGGTTGAGAGGTTTTGATGAGTTCTGTTGTTTCTCCTGAGGTGGGGAAGGACAAATGTCCTGCCTGGAGCCACGAGACAGCTCAGCAGAGGTGCCTGAAATGAGGAGGAAATTCCTCCTGTGGCCCAAATTAAAAAAAAAATCCTTCTGTAGCTCAAAATAAAAGATTTTTTTTTTTTTTTTTTTTACAGCCTGGGCACCAAAATCCTGTGCTGAGCTTCCCTGGGAAGGCACTCCAGGGAAGATGCAGCAGGAATAGAGCTCCCTTCTTCAGGCCAGGGAGGGACAATTTATTCCTTTTATCGCCTTTCTGCCCATTTTAATTGTAAATGTCCCTGTTTGTTTTGGGCTGCTGAAGGAGCAACTCTTTCAACTGCTGCCCAGCTGGCTTGGGCTCAGCCTGGGGAAGCTTCAGAAGAGCAAAGTGTGGCCTTTGAAGGGCAGGACACGTCCCCTGCCTGCCCTGGCCCCACCTGGCAGCTGGGGACAGCACAGCTGAGCCCTTAAAAACCCCAAAAAACTTTTCCTCTGAGCTCTTTGTGGGATAAAGGAGTATTTTGGCAGCCTGAAATCCCCAAATCCAGGCCCAGTTTGTGTCCCTTGGGTTTATCAATTTGTTATCCTTTACTCTGAAATAAGATGCACTTTGGTGGTTCTCAAAATTAAGTGATTTTTGCAGAGAAATGGATTTATTTTAGTGCCTAGGAAGTGTGGGGTTGAGATTCCCAGTGTTTTCCGCCTTGAATTTGGTGGTTTTTGTCATTCTGGGCACATTTTTTCCCCCCAAAAATTGCAGCCTAAACCTGGGTGGGTTTGGGGTCAAGGCCACCCATGGGATGGTGTCACTTCCATCAGAAGCTCAGTGGCTCTGCCTTTAAACACTGATTTTTATTTTGTTTTTCCCTTTTTTCCCCATCTGCCACTTTGAACTTTTTCCTTTTGAAGTAGGAGACTGTCCAGAAGCTCAAAAGTAATCTTCCAGGGCAGAGGAATATTTAATATTTAATACCTGACCCGTTGGGTGAGGTGCTGAATCATTATTTTCATTTTAACCTCGATTATTTGTCATTTCTGCAGTAGTAGAATAGGTGTAAAGTGCTAGTAGTCAGTTTGAGTCGAGTAGAAGCTGTTTAAAGATGTTTTTAAAAGATTTTTGGGGCAATTCCTCATAGTCTGACATCCATTTTGCAGCTCCCACACAAATGGGTCCCATTCCTCCCTCCTGAATATTCCTGGCATGGATTCTCAAACCAGAATATGGGAAAAGCTCCTTGGTTTAACAAAATCCCTGCTGCAAGCCCCCATCTGTGGGGTCATTCCCTGTGGGATTGCTCTTTTTGGGGTTGAGCTCTGTGGGAGAGGCTTCCAGCAGGAATNTTTTGTACCAGAAATCACTAATGCACTTCTAAAGTGCCTGGGTAATTCTGGGATAAATTCACTTTTATCCCCCAGTGAGGTGTCTCCAGAGAGCTATTACATTTTCTTACAGCAACAAACTTTGCAGCTCCTCTGCCACTGATCTCCTTTTTCTTCTCCTGTTCTTTCCTCCCTTCCAGAATTTCCAACTGCACTCTGAAAACCTTTTCCTTTCCCTGGCTTCTTGTGTTCCCAAAGCTCATTGTCAGGCTTAAAAATCATCAGCACAAGCTTAAAAATAAAAAAAAAAAAAACCTGGAATTGTGGGATTTTTAAATCCTGTTGCCTTTATTTTCTTTCACGGTTCTGCTTGAGTTAAAGGAGCTCAAGGGGATGAGTTAACCAAGCCAATAAATAAAATGTTTTAGCACCAGGTGGCTGCAAGGTTCTCTTCAGTGTGTTCTTCCCTTGTGGAAAAGAGGGGTGCAGGGATTTTGGGATGCAGAAAAGATCCAGAAAGTATTTTGGGGTCACAAGAGACCAGCAGGGATTTTTGGGATCTAAAAAAGATCCAGAAAGTATTGTAGGGTCACAAAAGACGCTGGCCGGTCACAGTTAGGTCACCCTGAAGCTTCTCCAGGCTGAACAATCCCAGTTTATCCCAGCCTCTCATCCCAGCTCCATCCTGGGGGTTTCCTGTGGCCTGGAGGAGAAAAATCAGATGAAAAATCAGATTAAAAAATCAGATGAAAAAATCCCAATCCGCCTTGGAGCTCCCAGATCAGTGGATCAGGTTGTTTGTGGGTTTTTTTTAAGCAGTGTGGATAATTCAGAATTTCTTTTTTATTATTTCTTTTCCCCCAGACCTTGCCAAGATCAGGAGCTGTGGAGGGAGGAACGGCAGCCTGGGTGTCCTGGGTTTTCTCAGGACACGTGGGGGGTTCTCAGGGATCACAGGGATGGAGGTGGCAGCTGTGCTTGACACAGTGACCTTGGCAAGGGCTCCCCATCAGTCTCTGTCCTGCTCTGTCATGTCTGGAAGTGACACCAGCTTGTGCTGAGGGGCTGTGATGTTTAACTGAGAGCAGATTTCCATTCCAGTTGGAAGTGGAAGCAGAAATTCCTGTTGTGCCTGAACCCAGTGTCCAGTTTTGTGTATTAAAAACAAATATCTTTAGGTAAATCTCATTAACCAACACCACCTCGATGCTTTTGCTAAATTTGAATTTTTCAGGGCTTTGTAAACAGAAGCCTTTTTGCAACCTGCTTTCCATAATACCCCCAAAACAACAACAAGAAGAAAAATTAGAATATCTCATTCCTTTATCTGGCCTTGGCAGGGGAGCTCAGGAATTTCTTTGTTATCTCAGCCTCACATCCCTGTGTCCCCAGCAAGAAGAGATCTCTGCAGGATCTCAGGGGCTCATCCTTCCTGCCCAGGAAGCTTTTTTGGCACTTCCTCCCCGCCCAGGAGAGAGGGAATGGATCGGTTTCAAAGAACGAGCTGGGGATGACAGGGGAGGCAGAGCAGAGATGAATTCCATGTGACAGCAGCACTGGGAGCTGCTGGAGGAACGAGAACCACACTGGGGCTGGGAGCTGCACATGGAGCCCTGGTGATGGCACAGAGCAGCCAGGGAGGGCTTTATCCCCCTGGCTGGGGTCCTGGAGAGACCCTAGTGGGATCCCAGTGGGGTGGAGGGGCAGGAGCTGAGCCATGGATTGGGGCTGGGACTTGAGGTGGATGAGGGGGAGCTGAGCCATGGATTTCGGCTGGGATTTGGGGTGGAGGGGCAGGAATTGAGCCATGGATTGGGGCTGGGATTTGGAAATGTGCCTCAAACCCTCCTGGCTGAGGAATGCAGTGGCACTGGGGACTCTCATCCTGCACAGTGCTTCCAGCAGGGACCAACCCCAGGGAGATTGATGAGTGCAATTAAAGGATTCCTGGTTTAATCAAGCCATTACTGAGCTGTTTTCCTGGGGTTTCACCTACAGAAGCTCTCTGCTGGTAGCAGCAGGATCCCAGCAGTGCTCAGCAGGGGATTCCCACTCGCTCTGGATCCTGGATGTGTCCAGGCTGGTGCTGACCCCCAGGTTTTCCATCCCAGCCCAGGGATGCTCAGCCTGGGGTCTGTTCCCATTTCCCCTTTCCCTGGGCTCAGTGTCCAGCCTAAGGAGCAGTTTAGGCTGGGATTAGTGTGATTCCCAAGCTGCCACCTCAGCTTCTTCTGGCACTGGCAGGATTTAACCAAAGCAAAGGTTTGGTTAACAGAGCAAACTCTGCTAACTTTTTTGGTTCAAGAGCAAAGGCTCCCCACTGGAACCTGACAAACTGTGCAGGGTTTGGAAAATTTGACCCAAGCAAGCCCCACTGGAGCCTGACAAATTGTTCAGTCACCTAGGCCAGGGTTTCGAATAATTTCTGACCTTGGAAAGGAACATGGGCAGAGCTGGGGCTCAGCTGCACCATTCCCATTTTCTGTCCTGAGCAGGAGAGCTCAGGGTTATGCTTTGGGAAGGTCCAGGTGGGAAGTCCCTGCTTGGCTGCAGCCCTGGAGCAAATCTGCTGCTCCTGTTTGCAATGCCAGCTCTGTTCCTCCCATTGAAATGAGGATGTTGTAATTACAGAGCTCAGCATCCCAGCTTTTGGAGCTCTGTGACCACAAGAAAGTGAACCCAGCAGCCAGCCCCATTTCATTTGCTCCCACCGTGTGCTGACAGCTTGGCAGGGACCAAAACCAGCTGTCCAAAAAGGTTTCTTACCCCCACACTCCTAAATTAATGATGTTCTGAAATTAATGGTGCACCAGGCTAATCCTGGATCTCATTCTGATGGATTTTGCCAGCAATATTTCCCTGCTGGGCTGGAGAATTGAATCCCCAGGTCCTAGGAAAAAAAACAAAAAACAAAAAAACAAAAAACAAGAAGGGTGTTTGGCCATGCCAAGTGTTTACAGCTTTAATTTGCTTGGTGTGTTGTGGTTTTCCAGTAACTTCTGGAAGCTGTGGATGAGCTTTGCGCTGCTGTGTCTGGGTGTCCCTTTGCTCCGAGCAGCAAAGCAGGGAGAGCTGAAGGAGCAGAGTTGGATTAGCTGAGGGAAAAATGCAAAAAGCTAATTAAATAATTACTGAGGGAAAGGAGAAGTGGGAAAAGAGACAGAGAGGTTGTGGGGTGATCCCTGGGGGTGTCCCAGACCAGGCTGGGAGGGTTTGGAGCTCCTGGCACAGACTGAGGTGTCCCTGCTCTTACAAGACATTAGCAGAAAATGACTCTCTGCAGGAAGGATGGGCTGTGAAAAGATAAAGAACACTGCCCCACCTGGTTTCAATGGATGGCCCATTAGCAGAATATCTCCCACGGAGATCAGGATCACCGCCCCCACCCTCAACAGATGGTGATAGAACAGATACCTTTTATCACACCTGTATTGTAACGTGCGGCTTTTAATCGTGAAATTACTGTATTTATTTTATAAAAAAGTCTTTATTTATAGAAAGCCTTATTGATAGAAAGGCTTTATTTTATAAAGTCTTACTGATAGAAATTCTTATTGATAGAAAGTTTTATTTATAGAAAGCTTTATAGA
>PYHW01010607.1:6769802-6780261 GCA_013186435.1 Turdus rufiventris | reverse complement strand
GGGAGGGACACTAAAGGATTGGGACATGAAAGGAACGGGGCGTTAAAGGGAGGGGCATGGAAGGAATGGGACACTAAAGGGTTGGGACATTGAAGGAATAGGGCATTAAACGATTGGGATCCTGAAGGAATGGGACATTGAAGAAACGGGGCATGGAAGGATGGGAAGTTAAAGGATTGGGACCCTGAAGGAAAGGGACACTAAAGGGTTGGGACATGGAAGGAATGGGACATTAAAGGATTAGGACACTGAAGGAATGGGGCGTTGAAGAAACGGGGCATGGAAGGATGGGAAGTTAAAAGATTGGGACACTAAAGGATTGGGACATGGAAAGAAGGGGACATTAAAGGATTGGAACATTGAAGAAATAGGGCATGGAAGGATGGGAAGTTAAAAGATTGGGACACTGAAGGATTTGGACGCTAAAGGATTGGGATATTGAAGGATTGGGACAGTGAAGGAATGGGACATTAAAGACCAACCCTCTGCCGTGGGCAACTTGTGCTTAAGTTCAAATCCTCCCACGATTTTCTTTAGCTGATTGTTATTAGTGAGAAGCTCTCAGAGTCAGTCTTGAAATTCTCCCTCCTGAGTGCTGGAACACCATCACTTGTTGTGGTGACAGGGTGAAGTGGGGATGTTTGAGTTTGGGGACAGGCAGAGGAATTGGGGTCGTTGTGCTGGGTATTCCTGGTGTGGCTGGGTTGTTGTTAATGTGGAATTTTGGGATGGGAGGAACTTTAAAGCTTGTCCTGTCAGCAAAATTCAGGAAGGATTAAAAAACCTCTCCAACAATACATAGTGATAGAGTCAGGCTTTGCTTTATTCTGGCCAGGATGTGCCACAGAAAATATTCCATCTACAGGTGGCTTTTTATTAGACATCTTGCAGATTTATGCACACAAAACCCAAAGCAATTCCTGTTTGTTGGTCCCAAATTTGAGATTGCCTCATTTCCAACAATCCAGTCTCACCATGTGCCACTCCTTCCACTGTCCCAGGCTGCTCCAAGGCACATCCAGCCTGGCTTTGGACACTTCCAGGGATCCAGGAGCAGCCACAGCTTCTCTGGAAACCTTTGCCAAGAAAGGATTTGTCCCCAGATCCCCTCTACCCCTGCCCCGTCAGTGGGAACTCCATCCCTTTGTCCTCATTCCACAGCCAGTCCCACCAAACCCACCAGAAGAACAGCTCATCTCATGTTTTTAAAGTTCTTTCCTTTTTTTTCCTCTCATTCTTTCCAGGGTTCCTTGAGCTCTGGATGGAAGCTCCAGTGGATTTTGAGCTGCTGAGTGCACTGAGGATGGAACATCTCCATCTCTAGTGTCATTTACCCAAGAGAGAAGAGTTTGGGTCTCAGAGGAGTCTTTTTCTTTCCTTGCTGAGGAAAACACCTTCAAAGCACGAATGGACAGTCAGCGTTACCCTGGTGGCTGCCAAGTGGTTCCAATTTGGAACTTGGTGGCCGTGTGGCCATCAGAAAAGGAGGAGGAGGAGAACATCATCCTGATCAGTGATGATGATGATGATGAAGTGCAATGCCCAGGTGATGATGGTGGAGGGGAGAGCACCCAAGAGAGTTCTGTCCTGTTTGTGGAGCCACAGGGTAAGAGCTGTTCCCTTGCTGCTGCTGCAGTTCCCTGAAAACTTTGGGGAATAAACTGAATTAATTCTGTGTTCTGCTTAAAATCTGTCCTTGTGCTGGACAAGTGAATAAAACCAGGAGGAGCTCCCCAGTTTGTAGGAATATCTTTGATTTTTCAGATTAAATTCAGACTGGGCCTTTTCAATGTCAGCTGGGTCGTTTTTGATTTCAAATCCTCTGGTTTGATAGTTCATGGAGTTTTGTATGCTGTTCTGTCAGATCCCCAAAAAATAAAAAGTGCTGTAAGGTGTTCAGAAAGTAAATATCAGTAATTTCTAGGGAAGTTAGAAATGAGTTAGTACCTTTACACTGATTTACACTTCCTGCTGTCTTCCCTGCAGAGAAATCTCCCCTGGAAGAGAAGAAATCAGAGGAGCTGGTGGATGAGGAAGGGGATTTAGTGGTTACCTACTGTAAACAAGCAAATGTGATGCCTCACGCCAGGCACGACTGCACCACACACCCCTTTGAGTATGTGCAGGCTGGGCACTCCCAACTGGGCTCCCATTTCCCACTTTCAGCTTTGTGCCAGCTGGGAGCAGCCCCAGAGCTGCCTCAGGATGGGATTTGTGATTTTCCTCAATAACCTTCTGCTTTGGAACCTTGCAGGAGAACAGAGAGCGACACTTGCTCCCCCCTTGGGAAAAATGCAGATATTTGTGAGCAGTGCTACTGCTACATCTGTGACAAACTGGCTGCTGAGGTAAGGGCAGGCCACAGCTTCAGGAGACAAAGCTGGGGATTAAAAGAAAGCTTTAGGCAAGCCCTGCCTTAGGCTCAGATTTTTTTTTAGATGACTGTGCCTAAATCACTCTGGCTCGTGTGTTCTTATGGTCAGGTTAATATAAAATGAGTTATTGAATAGGCAGGAGGGAACAGCGAAGGAGATTTTATTACACAGGATAAAACAAAACTCCTGCAGGCTGCATGAAGCCCAATAACAAAGGTGCCTGAATTAAAGCTGAATTAAAGAAATAGGATAGGAGTCAGTAATTCTACCCTTCCAGGAAAGAGTTAAGGGCTCTAACAGAATAATACAGGAAATTTGATTGCCATTTCCTCATAACTACTAAGTGTGGTTCTGGTGGGGTTTATTTCTAGTCCAGTTGGAGTAAACATGCATTTATTTATATTATTGATTGATATCCTGTTTGCTTTGGGTACACAGTGCATTTTATAACATCAGCTCATTAAATCAGACTTTTTTTTAATCAATTAGAGAAATGTCAGCTTTTTAGGCTGTGCTCACAGGAGTTAGGGGTGCAGGGAGTTGTGTGGGGGTGGTTTATTTGCTTGGACCTGTTGTGAATTCCAGAAGACTTTGAACTGTGAGCAAAGTTGGGGTGAACATGCAGAGACAAGGCTCTGTTCCCAGTTTCCAGCCCTGAGGGTGTCTGTGAAGGGCTCAGCAGTGAGACCTAATCAATAAATGGATTTTTTGTAATGATTGCCATGATATCAAATTGTTGCCTGCCAAAATATTTATAGGTGGAAGAAGGATGAAAGGAATTGTAACCCCTCACTCAGTGCTGAGGAGAAAACATCAAAATCCAACAACTTTTTCCTTTTTTTTGTGTTTTCTAACACAGTGCTCGCTCTGGACATCCCCTTCTCTGTGCCACTGCAATGCCCACAACAAAAGCAACTTCTGGAAGGCACAGAGGAACTTTGCCCTGGCTGGAGTCCTGGCCACCTTCAACCTGGAGCTGCTGGAGCTGGACACAGAGCTGAGGCACGGGGGTGGGTGTTCTGTTCCCAAAAATCCTGGGGCTGTTCAGGGGTTCTTTGTTCCCAAATTTCTGGGGCTTCTCAAGCCCTGTCCTGGGTGCTCTGTTCTCAAAAAACCTGAGGCTTTCATTTTTGAAAAAACATGCAAAACTTCTTGTGCAATTTTTTTTTTTTGTGTCTTGTCTCTTAGGAGATCTCCTAGAAAAATTCATCAAGGATCTTTCTGTAGCTTATAACAAATACCTGACAGGGGAAAGGTTGTGTCCCCCAGATCATGAATGCTGCTGCCAGCCCAAATTGCCCCCGGGGCAGTGCAATGTGTGCAGCTCAAAGAACATGGAGGTGGTGTACAAGTAAGAGACAGCAGATTTGGGGTTGTCAGGACAACTTTGATTCGTTTAATGAGTTGTAATGAGAATTGTGGCACCTGAGAGAGCAAAAATAGAGTTGAGAGAGGTCAGCAAGGTCAGCACTTGGTTGTAGTTTAAAATCCCTCTTAAATGTGCATTTAAATCTTGTGTGCTGTGCGGGACGCCTGATGATCTCTGATTTTTGTAACTTGGGGCAGTAGGAACCTAAGCCCTGGTTTTTGGGGTGGCTTTAGGTGGGATATTGGGACAAATCCTTCCCTGGAGGGGTGGGCAGGCCCTGGCACAGATTCCCAGAGCAGCTGTGGCTGCCCCTGGATCCCTGGCAGTGTCCAAGCCCCAGGACAGTGCATGGAGCAGCCTGGGATGCTGGAACATGTTGGGGTTGGAATTTAAGGTTCCTTCCAACCAAACCATTCTGAGATTCTGAAATTTTTACTCATTTCTTCCTCAGAATGGGTTTCACCTCTTCACTGGTACAACAAACCTTCAAAATCCCCAAATATTGCTGTGGCAGCAGCTTCTCAGTGTGCTGGAGCTCCTTTGAAGGCAGGGCTGGGCTCTGGGTTGCTCTCAAGCTGTGGGAGGGCCACAGTTAGCAGCTTTTTAGCAAATCTGTTGGTGCTGACCCCTGATCTCACAGACAACTTGATTTTCTCAGGTATTCTGATGTTTTCGAGCTGGTAACAAGATTTTTAAATCAGGCAGAACAAGAAAGCCCCAAAGCTGCTGCTGTGATGCTGCTGGGAGCAGCTAAACAGATTGCCCTGCACAAAGACCCTGCTCTGTAAGTACCTGACCTAAATCTTCCCTCTTCCCTCCAGGACGGGGCAATTAGTGAGAGAATCCTGGGCTTTTGTTTATTAGGGGTGAGCAAAGTGTAAAAATCCCATCCCAGGCTGCAGCACAGGAGGAGGAAGATGAAGGAGAAGTGGGATTTGGGGGAAAAGGAGGGAAAAGTTAAGGAATGAGAGTTTGAGATGACTCAAAAAATCCCTGCCAGGGGAAAGCCAGATTTATTATTATTAAACAACAAAGTTGGTTGGTAAGAGTTGCTCCACTGCTTGCAGGAGATCTTTGGGGCAAAAAAGGAAAACGAGCAACAACAAAACCAAAGCTAATCCAGGCATTCAGAGAAGGAAATGAGCTGGGAACCACCCAGGGGAGTGTGGGACAAAAGGAACTCGGCCTTAAAAGCTTAACAGCACTCCCACTTAGCAGTAAATTATACCGTAAGCTTAAACATTCACCAAAGAAACAGCACTTAGACCTAAGCTTAGAATTTAATAATTTCAGGGGAATTACACTTTAACAGCATTTAACCTGACTTAAAACTTCCAAGTTACACTTAGCAACTCAGCAAAACACTTTTCAGCATCACAGAGCTTTGCTTGGTGAAACATGACCATTTTGGGGTTTAAATTCAGGGGTTTTGGTAAAAGAGAAGGAAATGGTGTGTGGATTGGTTTGGAGCAGCAGCTCTGCTGAGGAATGAGCCCGGTTTGCAAGGGGCAGGCTGCATTTGTCAGCTGGGCATTTTGCACTTCAGTCTTTGCAGGAATTTTTATCAACGTTCCAGCTTCCAAGATTTTTCCTTAAAAAGTTTTCCTCACCAGTTGAGTAGAGAGAAGGGGGAAAGGGCAGGAAGGGGAGGCAGGCATTAATTATTAATCAGTGCTGGTTTTTTCCAGGCTTAAGAGCTGTCAGAGCCTTGGCCTCACTGCTTCCCTAAGGATTGCTGTCCCATTTCTGTTCCAAAGGTAGGGCTGCTTTCCTTGCTGAAAATGTGTTCTGGGGGACAAATCCTCTGCTCAGAGGCACGTGGGGGGCCAGAGCAGGCTGTGGTTGTTACACCAAGGAGTAAATTGTGCCTTGGAGAGGTGACAGCAGGATTCCCCTGGGAAGGAGCAGGAAAAGTCCCCCAGAGGCTGGAGAATGAGGACACCCAGCTCCCCTGGCTGAATTCACTTCCCATTTTAGCTCCATCCTTCACCTTTCCCCCCACATTCACCTGCCACACAAGGTTGATGAGTGAGGAATTCAATTCTTTCCAACCCAGTTCTATATTCTCAGCTTTTCTGGAACTAATGACAGCTACAACCTAAATCCTTCAGCAGTTTGCATTTTAAATTGCTATTTTAGATTGCTATTTTAATTTCTTATTTGTAACAAAAAAAGGGAGGAGTTTGTCTTTACCTCCCTGCCTAAATTGTAAAGATTAAACTCTTCTTAAACTTCACTTATCAATTAATTCAGAAATGGTTCCAGTAGCAGGGAAGGTGCAGGAGCTCAGGAAGTGTTTGCTGTACACGTTCCTTGGAGATCTTTGTTTTAAAGCTTAAACCCCACAAAGCCACACACAATAATAATTTCATTATTCACTACAAAACTTAAAGCAGAAATTTAAGTACAGATCCAAATAAAAAAACCCCAAAACTTGTGTAGTTTCCCATATGATTAAAAATAACAACTCCCCTCATTTTAAAATACTCTTTTGGAATGGTTTTTCTTTTCAAATCCCAGGATCATAACTCGACTTCAGAGGATGCTGGTGTTGTGTGACTTCCCAAAAATCCTGTATGATAAGTTTGTTGAGTTTTTTCAGTCCATCTCCCTTCCCTGTCACTGCTTTGCCTTCTCAAACAGGTGAGTTCTGAGTAGATTTGGATCCAGTGAAAAGTTCTTTCCCTGCAATAAAAGTGGAATTTAGAGGAATATTTGGAGGCATTTTAGAGGAATATTTCAGCATTTGCTGCTTCCTCTGTTTGATGCCATGGCTGAGCTGTTCTCCCTAAAGTTTATTTCCTTTCCCCCAGAACTGAGCTCTAAACCTCAAAATACTTTATTAATCAAACCTCCCAATCCTTACAGGAGCTAATCAGTGCTGTACAACAAAACACCGTTAAAAATCACTTTCGTTTTATCCTTCCAGCTTGAATGTCTTGCCCTGGGACCACATGTTACTGACCACGGTTTTAAAAGGCCAGAACATCACTGGGCAGAGGAAGCAGAAAGGGAAGAAAACGTTCCTGTGGGAAGCCTTCCCTGTTGTGGAGGCTCGAGTGGAGAAGCTGCTGGAAAAAAAGAAGTGAGATTAGTTTGGCTTTTTCATTTTAGAAACTCAGTTCTTACATTTTCAGTGCCCCAAACCTCTGTGCTTTGGTGTAATTGGAAAACACAAAACAAAGATTTGTTTTTAAGATCAGCACAATCTAAACTGTGGAGCAGATCTGAAGGTGGAGAGAGAGCTGAGGGTGCTGCTCTGCACATCCTCAATCCGGAAATCTTTATCCCTGTCCACATTTCTGGATTTATAAAGGAGGAAGGCTGGCAATAATTGCTTGTGTCTTCATTTCTCCCAGGGTTTGGCTCAAACAGNGGCTTCTCGCTGCCTGGCTCAAAACTCAGAATTGCCCAGAAGTTCCAAATGTCTTTTAAATGAAGGGTTTCAAGTATGTGGAACTTGTTTGAAGGTGGCAGGAAAAACATTTCATGTTCAATGTAGTCATTTATTCTTTTGTGGAGGAATTTTTCATTTATTCTCCAAATATGTGACTCCTGAGCTGGATTTTTTGTTTGTTTGTTTTTTGTTTTTTGGAGTTTTTTTGTCTTCACAACAAGGCCAGAAGCTTTTTGGAGTTTCTCAAAGCCCTCTGAGTGCCTCAGGATTGAAAAAAAAGATTTCTGTAGTGGCTCATTTGAAAACCCTACAGGTTTTGCATGTTGATTTTTCCTTTTCATCAAAAGCTGACAAGTGGAAGGCAGCCAGAAAAGTCTGTTCTGGGTCTTCTGAGGGCTTACTCCAGAAAATCCAGTATTCCAAACAATCCAGTCCACTTAAAGAGTTCACCTGCAGGACAGCCTCTGCTTTTATTCTGCCAGGGTTGAGATAATCTGGTAATAACCTCACACTCTGCTGCTCTGCCCCTTTCATTGGGGGAGATATTTGCCCTGTGCAGTTCTGCACTTCCTTCCCCTCCTCCTCACCTTGTGTTCTTTTACCCAGGTATAGGGAAGTTGTTCGGTACCTGAGAGCTGTGAAATGCAATGAAAACATAAGGTAACTGCATTTTCCTTTTCCCTATCCTTTTCCCCTCTTCTCCCTTTCCTTTTCCCTTTTCTTTCTCCTCTCTTTTTCTCCCTTCCCTTTTCCTTCTCTTTTCCCTTTTCCTTCTATTTTTCCCTTCTCTTTTTCCCCACTTCCCTTTTTCCTCTCTTTTCCTCCCTTCCCTTTTTCTTTTCCCCTCTTTTTCCTCCCTTCCCCTTCACCTTTCCCTTTCCCCCTCTCTCTGCTCACCTCTCCTCTCCTCTCTAGCCCAACCAGCTCTCCCCACAAATCCTATCAAACCCCTCCTGACAAAACCCAAACCTTCATTTCCTCCTGGCAGGCTCCGAGACCTCCGGGATCTGATCCCATTCTACCTGTGCAAAACTGGCAATTCCCTGGATGCTGCCCATTCCCTGCTGATCCCTGTGAACAGCCTGGCCTGCTGCTCTGCCTGCAGGATGACTCCCTGCCAGTTCAAGGTCTACCTCAAGATCTTCAGGACAGGCTGTGTTCCCTCTGGGAATGCTGTGCTGGACAAAGGACCCTGGCTTACAGCTGGCAAGTGTCATCCTTTCCTTTTTTCCACCAGGAATTTCATTCCAGCCCTTCCTTGGCATTCCAGTGAGGGACATCTGAGCCCAGCTGGGAATTGGGTGAGGGTGGGGAGGCCCCTGGACCCCTGGAAGTGTCCTAGGGCAGGGCTTGGAGCAGCCTGGGGTGGTGGGAGGTGTTGGGTTGGAGCTGGATGGGCTTTGAGGTTCTTTCCAACAGCAGGCAGGAAGGGTGGCTTTGTGCTGGAGCATTCACTTTGCTCAGAACACTCACTTTGTCAGCTGTGAGCTTCTGCTGAAAGCAAAGTAAGAGAATTTATTAAAAAGAAAATCCCAAGCCCTTTGTTTCCTCCCAGCATTGCCACTGTCAGTGGGGGCTTGGCTTTGTCTCAGCCATGACCTTGAGGAGAAACCCCCCTGATGGGAAATGTTTCATCATGGAGCCATGAGCTCAGCCTCTGAAATTGTCATCATCACCTGTCTTGGGCTCTGCTGCTTCTCAGGGTGTCTTCTGCCATGAAGGATTTATCTGGGACTTGTTCCCTACTGGCAGAACTCTTGGAAGTGTGAGATCCCTCAGTGTGGTGTGATGTCCACAACAAACACTTCTTTGGGATCACCTGGCTCAGCCTGGATTGTGTCCAGTTCTCTGCAGCTTTCCAGAGCTGTGCTTTGGAGCTGCTGTTTATCTGTTGCACCACCAGAGCTGTGTAAAGCAGCAGGGAGCAGGTCTGGAGCTCAGTGAATATCCTGCTGTGCAGTTATTTGGGGTGTGCAGGGTCTGGGTTTGATGCTTTTCATTTCCATCCCTGCAGGGTCTCCCCTGAGGAACACTGTGCTAATTAAGCAGGCGCTGAAACTGCTCTACAGCAGCCAGGCACTCTACAGGAGCGTGAGTGAGGCCAAAATTCCCTCTCCTGTCCTGTTCCCACTCTTTGAGAGTTCAAGGATTTACTCTGACCCCTTCCTTCTCTCAGTAATTTCCCCCTCTGCACAGATTTCACTTTGTAAGACAAATGTTCTGTTGTTTTTTAGGCCAAATGTTGGAGTTCCTTCATCATGATTTTGGGGAGCAGTGATTTGCTGGACAAGAGGGGGAACCTGCTTCCCTTATCCCTGGGAGAGCCCCCCCTTGGCTTCCAAGAGGTACCAGGCAGTGCTGGGAGAATCTCCTGGCTGGGCTTTGGCCAGGATTCCATTGCATGTGGGAATTGGCTCCTTCTCCCAAATGCCAGAGTTCACTTCCAGTGCCTCATCCTGCTGGCTCTGCAGGATGGGGAGGTTCAGGAACTGGAAATGGGTTCCCAGTGCTCCCAGCTCAGTGCTGGGACTGCTTTTGGATCTGTTCATGGTGAGATGGAGCAGAGCAGAAAGGGCCTGGGCTGGGAATGGCTGGGATGGATGGGATCCAGGGAAGGAATTCCTGCCTGGGAGGGTGGCCAGGCCTGGCACAGATTCCAGAGAAGCTGTGGCTGTCCCTGGATCCCTGGGAGAGTCCCAGGCCAGGCTGGACAGGGCTTGGAGCACCCCGGAACAGTGGAAGGTGTCCCTGCCCATGGCAGAGGTGATTTTTTCATCTCAGCCCTACAGAAATGAAAAGTTCTTAATAGGATTTGGTTGGTGCTGCAGAGCCCCAACGTCCCTTGAGTGTGATGTGGAGCAGGCACCACCCTCTGCAGAAATGCTGAGAAAATCACTGGAAAGCCCATTCCCCCCATTTCTGGCACTGTTGGGGTTCCTTTGGGGAGGATCTGCCATCCTTGTCCCTCTGTCCCTGCAGAATGTGCTGGCAGCCAGTGGCAACTTCCTGGAGGATCTCAAGTCTGGAGTTAATGTCTCTCTGCCATCTGCTCTCTTCTCTGGCCAGGTGAGTGATGGCAACCAAGGGATTTATTCCCAGCAGTGATAAATGTTGGGTTATTCAGAAAAGCTTTTAGGAGGGGCCTGGAAGTGGTTTTTTTTTGGGTGTGATAAGTTTAAGATCAGCACAATCTAAACTGTGGAGCAGATCTGAAGGTGGAGAGAGAGCTGAGGGTCTGCTCTGCACATCCTCAATCCAGAAATCTTTATCCCTGTCCACATTTCTGGATTTATAAAGGAGGAAGGCTGGCAATAATTG
>PYHW01010607.1:6687258-6701267 GCA_013186435.1 Turdus rufiventris | reverse complement strand
GAGCCTGGCCAGGAGCAGCGTTCAGCAGGGATCTGGGGCTCCAGGCACTGCAAAAATGCAAAATATCCATCCTGGGTGTATGTGCTGAGGAGCACGGCAGGAAAACCCAGCTGGGATGAGATGGGTGGAAGGGAAATAGCAACTGCTGTTCATTGTCCTGTGGGGTTTGGGTTTGTGAGGGAATTCTTGGGGCTTTTGTGTTCTGAGTGAAGAATCCGCGAGTCGAGTCGTTCCTGCACTGATGGATTCGTGTCAGGGGAAAGCTCAAAAACTTCTCAAAGGACAAGTAGGACGAGGAGTCACGGCGTGCTTGAACAAGAAAAAAGGGAATAAAAGTCAGGAAAACCCTCGGGGCTTGTGCTGGGACAGCAGAGCTGAGCTCAGAGCTGTCCCAAAATCCCAGCTCGGCTGGGAGCTGCAGGGAAGAGTCAGGATTTGCTGCTGAGTTTTGGGGAGGAGGAGGAGGAGGAAGGGAGGAAGGGCTGGCCAGGCTCTGCTCCTGTCCCAGCTCCAGAAGCAGAGCTGAGCTCCTCAGAACGAGCAGATTCTGCTGCGGGGCTGGGATGATGCTGGAGAAATGTTCCTGGTGCTCAGCAAGGGTGAGCAGCTTCTGCTGGGCCACTTCACTCACAGGGCTGCAAAAACTTAGAGAGATCCCAGCCTGGTTTGAGAGGGAGCATCCAGAGTCACTGCAGTGCTTTGCTTTTTATTTAAACCCCCCCTATTTATTTTCTATTTAATCCATTTTATTCATTTTTTAATTTAACCCCCTCTATTTATTTTCTGTTTAACCCCCTCTATTTATTTTTTATTTCATCCCCTCTTCCTTGCTCAGCTGCTCAATTCCAGGCTCTGCTGCTCTTTCAGGAATGCATCAAGCCTGTCCAAGTGGACAAAAAGCCTGGAAAAGCAGCAGCCAAGATCAGAATCGAAGCTGATGGAAGCTATTTCCAGGTCAATCAGGTATGTGGGCTCTTCTGTTCAGTGCAAAAAAACCGGAGAAATGAGGTGTTTTAATTGTTTTAATTATCTCCATCCATTTAAAGCCTCAAAGAGATGCTGGCAGCATTTTTGTATATTTTTTTCTTTTTAATTTAGAATCAATAATTCCAGTTTTGTGCCACTTTTATGCTCTGGAACACATTAATTACAGATTATAATATAAGAGCAGATAAGCTGAAATTGTGTTAAACTTTAATTTATCAGCATTTAATTTATAAATTCATTTCTAAGCAGTCATTTTGTAGTCAGTTATTCCAATTAATTCCAGTTTTTTATGCTCCGAAACACTGCCATTAATTGGTGATGATTTTCATAAGAGAGCAGATAAAATGAAAAGTTCCTTTATTTTATCAATATTTAAGGATTGGCAGTTCCAGGTTGGTTGTGACAATGTCCTTGTGCTCCCTCAGAGATTTAATCAAGATGTTTTTAATAAATCCTGCTAGATTTTCTTAAAATAACATTTCAAATTATTTCTTTAAATTTCAAGCTGAGTTTTTTGTGTTTTCACCAAAAAAAAGTTGGCATTGCTCAGTTAACCAAGCTGGGAATTCCTCTAGGATGAAACTTGGAACTTTAGGCAGATTTTGATTTTAGAAAAAGGGAGGATACAGCACTTCCAAAGGAGCCTGGTTCCTTGTTTTAAAATTTTATTAGTGCCTCATTTCCTGATCTATTCCTGGCTTTATTGAGGGGGGATGATTAGAGGAGAATCTCTTGGGAAAATCAAATTCTTCAGGACACATAGAAGGGGAAATATTCCCTTCCAGGAGATGAAACCCCTCAGTAAATTCCCCTTCCTGTGCCAAATAATCCCAAATTCAAAGCAGCCAACTCCAGGTGACTTTATCCTCACCTTATTTAAAAGAAATAATTTTTTAAATGATAAACCAAGAGCATCAAAAGAGCATCATCATTATTATTTGTAACAAAGTAAGGAACTGCTCCTTAAATTCAGGGATGACAACTGAACCTGCTGTGGGTTTTTTGGGTTTTTTTTTTTTCGTAGGATGGGGAAGCACAAAAGCTGGAAAAGGCCAAAATCTCCCTGAATGATTGCCTGGCCTGCAGTGGCTGCATCACCTCAGCTGAGAGTGTCCTGGTGAGCCAGCAGAGCCACGAGGAGCTCTGCAAGCTGCTGGCCCTCAACAAGGTGGGTGCCACTCCTCCCTGCAGGAGAAGGGCAAATCCACAGGGAAAGGGGAATTGCAGAGCTCAGCTTCTTCTTGCTGCACTGCTGGGGTTCTTTTATTCTTATTTTTCAAGAGTTTGGAAGGTTTGGTGTCAATCCCTGCCTTAGAATGAATGTGAGGAGCACTGTGGTGCTGCCTGTGTCACAGTTTGGGATTGTTGGGGTTGTTTTCCAGGCTGCTGCTGCCCATGAGCAGAAATTGGTGGTGGTTTCTGTCTCCCCCCAGTCCAGAGCCTCGCTGGCTGCCAGGTGCAAGCTGGGGCTGCTGGAGACAGCTCAGAAGCTCACCATGTTCCTCAAGAGTCTAGGCAAGTGTGGGGCTGTGCTCTGTCCTCTGGGGTTCACCAAGCTGAGGGGATTGAACCCCACAGGGATCCCAAAGTGTCCAAAATTCAGTGACATGATGGACTTGGAGTGAGGGAAGGGAAGCTTGGGAAAGGAGGCTGAGGGATTTAAACTGCCAGAGGGAGACAGGGGAGCAATTCCTGGCAAAGATTCCCCAAATCAGCTGCTCCATGCCTGGAAGTGTCCAAGAACAAGTTGGAGCACCCAGGGACAGTGGGAGATGTCCCTGCCCATGCAGCTGGCTGAGCTTTGAGGTCCTTTCCAACCCAAACCTGGAAAGAACAACTGACAAGAACTTTACATTTGAAATTCCCACCTCTCCTTTCACCTGCTGAAAAATATTCCCTGTTCAACTGCAGAGCTCAGCACTTGTGACTGAGTTTGCCTCAGGTGGGAGTGGAAGGTTTTTGGTTGTATTTTGCTGTGTCCTGAGGGGTTTTGCTGTCCTGCCCAGGTGTGCACTACGTGTTTGACACAACCTTCTCCAGGAATTTCAGCCTCCTGGAGAGCCAGCAGGAGTTTGTGAGACGCTTCCGCAGACGGGCAGATGACAAAAAGGCTCTGCCCATGCTGGCCTCTGCCTGCCCAGGTACGGCTTCAGTTCCAGCTGCAATCAGAAATGCAGCAGCTGCTCAGAAATGCATGTTTTACCTGCAGGATTATTCTCACTGCACACATCTTGGTGTTAAAGCAGCAGTGAGACATCAAAATCAATCTGATCTTCCACTTGCTTTGCTTCCTGTGCTGAACTGGGGCTGGAAATGGTTATTAATGAGCACTAAACTAAACTAAACCCCACTCTTGGGGTTTGGGGAGAATGGGCAGAGTGAAGGCCTGCTGAATTTTTAATTTAATTTGTTCATTATGTTCCTTGCAGGCTGGATCTGCTACGCAGAGAAAACCCACGGCAGCTTCATCATTCCCCACATCAGCACCACCAAATCCCCCCAGCAGGTCATGGGCTCCTTGGTCAAGGGCTACTTTGCAGAGCAGCAGGTAAAGCTCTAAAAATGCTCTTCTTCCTGCAGAACTCCTCCAATTCAACCCTTTAGGTTGATTTGTAAAAATTTTTCCTGTTCTAAACACATTTAAGGGTCAATATTGCCTTGCAGAAGGCAGCAAATCTTCCTCACTTCTATCTTAGCTGATGAGTAGTAATTAGGGTAGAAGACTAAGCATGGGCTAATTAAATTAAAGCCTCTGGATTAGTTGGGAAAGTTGAGGAACTTTCTTTTCAGTGTCTTTGTGCTCCTGTTATTCAAAATTGGTGAAGAATTCCAAATAAGTGACCCCAGCCAAGGCTGCAGTCGGTGCTTACGTGCAGATCATGGCTTCTCTAAAAGTGATCCCTCATTCCCATCTGGATGTTCTGCTGCTGGCCTTGGCCTGTGACCCCTGGAATGTTCCCAGCTGGGAGCTGGATGCCCCCAGGCTGCAGTTTGAGCAAAGCCTGGATTGGGCCAGGAAGGGGCTGCAGCTCCCAGTGGGATTCACTGTGGGGTTTAGTGGCCACTGAGGAGCAGTGAGTGACACTTGCATGAGGCAGCTGCAGATTTGGGGCAATATTTGGCAACTTTTGGGAATATTTGGCACAGGAGACTGAAACAGTGACCCGGGGTCAGTGACCTGTTTGTTACTGCTTGGATGATCCCCAGGTTTTTGTGGGAATCCAGATCATGTCCTGAGCTTTGGGAACAGGGAGGAAATTTATTCTCTCATGCCTTAATTAGGGATTGGCTTCTCTGCCTGTCCTTGGATCATTGCCCCAGAGTGAGGGAAACTTGTAGGAGCTGCAGGGAACCTCAGGAAAGGTGGGAAGAGATTATTCCCAAAGGCCTGGACTGCCAGGACACAGGGAATGTGATGGGAGAATGTAGATGGCAGATGGGGAAGGAATTCCTGGCTGGGATGGAATTCCCAGAGAATGTGGCTGCTCCATCCCTGGAAGTGTCCAAGGCCAGGCTGGAGCAGCCTGAGACAGTGGGAGGTGTTGGGTGAGCTTTAAGGTGCCTCCCACCCCAAACCATTCCAGGATTGCTGTGAAAAATCCTGGAAAAGGATTCTTTTTTTATTCTGGACCATAACTGCTGCCCCTGACTGCAGCTGGAATTGGCTTCTAGGAGAGAAACCCTTTCATTTGTGCATCAATGTATAACCATCCAAATACTCAGCAATGGTGGGGATTGTTCCAGGGACACTGTGGCATTGTTTGCCCCACTCTCTTTGCTCCTGGAATGCTCTCCCTGAGCTCAGGAGGATTTTGGCTGCCCCAGCCTTGTCTCTCTTGCAGCACCTGCCCCCTGACAGGATCTACCACGTCACAGTCATGCCCTGCTATGACAAAAAGCTGGAGGCCTCCAGGCCAGACTTTTTCAACCAGGAGTACCAGACCAGGGATGTGGATTGTGTCATCACCACAGGTGAGCAGAGCCACAGGGGATCCCCAATTCCAGCCAATCCTGGGAGCCTTACCCTGGCTGTAATAACCCTTTGTCTCTGCCAGAGGTTGGATATTATCTATATTCACATTTAACAGTGCAAATCATGCCCTGGTAAAATGCAGGTGCGGTTTAGGGACTGTTCTGTGGGGTTTGTTTTCCTTTATCCCAAAAATAAGAACTCTTTGTGCCCGATTCTGCTGTAGGAGAAGTGCTAAAGCTGCTGGAGCAAGAAGGAGTGTCCCTGTCAGATGTAGATCCTGCTCCTCTGGACACCCTGTAAGAACAAAATCCCATTTCTGTCATGTCTTCTTTCCCCCAGGATTCAGAGAATTCAGAATTCCCTTTCCCTGTTCCCTTTCCTCCAGGATCCAGAGTCCAGAATTCCCCTTTTCCTGCTGTTTTACACAAGTGTGTTTGCCCTTGGTTTGGCTTTTTGTGTCACCTGGAGCAGAACAATTGGGAGTTAAAATATTTAATGTTCAGAATATGGTGCAGAATTTCCACTGGGCAATCACTGCAGCTCCTTTCATCCCACAAAAAGCTGCTGCAGGCTTGGGGAAGGACAAGAATCTGTCCCAGTGATAAGAATTCCCTTAGGAGCTGTTTCTCCTCCTTGTCAGAGCATCCCAGAATTAAAGCAGAAATAACAAATATTTAGGTCACTCAGTTAATCTGCAGAAGACTGTGCAAATGACATTTAAGTCGTGTCAGATGGGGCTGGGCTTGTTGAACTGAGGAACTTCTGAACCACATTGGGGTGGGGTGGGATCACATTTTGGGGTCAGAGGTGACAGCAGGGCTGGTTCTGCACTGAGCACCCAGAGCTGCCTTTGCTTCAGGGCAGGGGCACATCCCCAGGGCTCCTGGCACAGGGAAAGCTTCAGCAGCACCTCCCTGGACTATACAGGCTGATTAATTAGAGATTAATTAGAGAATCACAGAATCCTGGAATGGTTTGGGTGGCAGTGACTTGAAAATCATCCAACCCAACAGCTTCCACCATCCAGGGTGCTCCAAGCCCAAACCTGGCCTGGGACACTTCCAGGGATTTAGGATTGCCAGGTGACAATTCCCTGAGCTGTCACTGTCACAGGGACAGCCACACCTGTGCCAGGTGACAATCCCTGAGCTGTGCTGTCCCCAGCCCCCTGACTGTGCTCTGCTCTCCCCCAGGCTCGGCTCGGCCACGGGGGAGCTGTGCACCCACGCCGGGGGCGGCTCGGGGGGGTACCTGGAGCACATCTTCATCCACTCAGCCCAGCAGCTCTTCGGGATCCACGTGGACTCCATCCACTACAGACCTCTCAAGTAAGGAGCTGAAATCCCACAGAACTCCCACTGAAATCCCATTGAAATCCAACTGAAATCCAACTGAAATCCCACTGAACTCCCACTGAAATCCCACTGAAATCCCATTGAAATCCAACTGAAATCCAATTGAAATCCCATTGAAATCCAACTGAAATCCCACTGAACTCCCACTGAAATCCCACTGAACTCCCACTGAAATCCCACTGAACTCCCACTGAAATTCCACCAAAATTTCCTCAAAAATTCCCTCAAAAACTCCTCACATTTTTCAGGAATTCTCTCCTCACCAAGGAAAATTTGTTTGAGGTTTTTTTGCTGCTCTCTCCCTGCTGAGCAATAAATCCAATTCCATGCAGCCAGGGAGAACTCCAGGGAAAATTTCCCCAGGAGAATTCCAGCCCCTTCCCCAGCCACAGCCTGGAGTTTGGCCTGATGGATTTGCCCACTGATAATTTTTAGAATAGTTAGAAAATTTTAGAGTAATTGAGAAGGCAGAGCTCTCATGGAGCTGGGGTTCCTCACTTTGGATCAGGCCAATCAAGATTTGTCGCTAATTGTTGATCCCAGCTTGTGGGAGGGCTTTGGGGCTTTATTTAACTCCAGTGAAATAAAAAATAAATCACCTGAATTTGGGCATTGAGGCTCATCCACTGAGATTCCTTCTGGCCTCCCAGTTCTAATTTAATGTATCCTTTGGAATTAATTTTATCCCTAATAAGCAACTTTTATGTTTAGGGTTCCCTAGTTTAGGAAGCAGACAAAACAGTCTCAAAAACTTGATAAAAATCAAATTACTTTTTTTTTTAATCAGGACCAGGTATTCCCACTAACCTTAGAAATCTGGAATTCTCAATCAGGGTTTGTTCCCATGTTTTATAATCCAGTAAAAGTTTAAAATCCCCTCAGGAGCTCCATCAGGGCTGGCTGAAGGAGCTCAGGCTGAGCTTTTCAGGCACTGATGTCCTTTAGCAAACTGCTCAGTCCTGGAAGGTTCTGGAAGGAATTCCTTCCTTTTTTCTTTGGATGGCACAGACAGAATTAGGGCAGCTCTTCAATGAGACTCCCAAAGAATTTGGGTTTTTGAAGCTGAAAATAGAAACTCATTTGGAGAAGCCATTTCTTTGCTGTGCTCCCTCAGGAACAAGGACTTCCAGGAGGTGACCCTGGAGAGGGATGGGGAGGTGCTGCTCCACTTTGCTCTGGCCTATGGATTCAGGAACATCCAGAACCTGGTGCAGAAGCTGAAACGAGGGAAGTGCCCCTATCACTTCGTGGAGGTCATGGCCTGTCCCTCAGGTGAGGCAAAGCCAGCCTGGCAGCAGCTCCAGGCAATTCCAGACAGGAAAAATGGGAAATTTCTCACACCTTTGGGGCGGGGGGGTTTCCTACCTCTGAGCCAGTAATTCCTCAGCATTTAAGGAATTGTAGCTGAATTCCATCACACAAAATTTCCATAATTATTCATTAATTGCTTTTAAGGAGGATTTTCCCCCTGAAACTGCCCAAACCTGACAATGAGAAGTACAAAAAATGCTGCTGTGGCTGGTGGAGAAAGTCACACCCTGAGCATTTGATTCCATTTTCCTTCTCCTGCCTGCTGGCTCCCCTGGAGCAGGGCCAGCCTGAACTCCACTGCTGCTCCTTCCCAAGGATCCCACAGCTCTGGGAGCCTCCCAGTGTTCAGCCCAGCTCCCAGAACACATCCCAGGCACTTCTCCCTCTCCCCCGAGGCTGGATTGGGCTCTGGCTCTGTGCTGGGGGCAGCAGATAAGAGCTGGCAGGTCCCCAGCTCCTCCCTGCTGCTGGGAGATAACTGGGACTGGAGCTCCACTGCTGAGGTGTGTTCATTGCTGCAGCTGTTTGCACGAGCAGAATACATGAAGTGACATTTTTTAGGATGTTTTCCCCACTGAAGTTCACCCCTTTTTTTTTTTTTTATCCCCCCAGGCTGTTTGAATGGAGGAGGGCAGATCAAACTGGAGGGGGAATCCAGCAAGGAGGAACTGCAGAAGGTGGAGAGGTTGTATGAATCCCTGAGGGCTGAGGCTCCAGAGGAGAACCAGGCAGTGAGGGAGCTCTACCAGCACTGGCTGGGGGGCTGGGGCTCAGACAGGGCTCTGCAGGTGCTGCACACACAGTACCACGCTGTGGAGAAAGCAAACTCTGCCCTCAACATCAAGTGGTGAGGGCTGGCCAGCCCAGGAGATCCTCAGTGCCTTCTGAACTCAGAGCTCTGATCCTCCAGGACTTTGTGCCATTCCTGGGAGCATCCCTGGCACTGCTCATCCCTTCAGCTGGAGCATGAGGCGATGGGAGTGAACCCCAGAGTGTGGCAGGAGACACAGCAAGAGGGGCAGAAATGCATCCCAGGCTGGTGGGACAGAGCCTGCCCTGCTCCAGCGGCCCCAATCCTGCCAGAGCTGAGGCAAACAAGGATTCAGAGCTCAGCTCCAGGCTGAGCTTTGTGCCAAACCCCAGATTGCTCCCCCAGGCCTTGCTGGATGGTCACAGCCTCTGCTGGAGCAGCCTCATTTCATCAGGAATGGTCTCACAGGGCCTGGAGTCCTCACAGCTCCCTGCCCTGGAGAGGGGGATCCAAACCTGGCATCATCCCTGGGGCTGCACTGGATGCTGGACAAAACCTTGTGATTCCTTTCCCTTCAATTATAATAATTTATACCCAGGATGATGCCTTCTCTCTCTTTTCTTCCTAAATACACTCCCTAAGCAGGGAGTCACAGAATTGTCACACTTAGCCACTCTCAGCAGCCACTTCCTGAGGGATAACGTCCCTAAATCCAGACAAAACAGGCACTCACTGATGGCTAACACCCCCAAATTACCACAAAATAATTCCTGACCTCGGGGCTGGCAGCAACCAAAGCCTCCTCTGCACTTTGTTCTAATGAATCCACAGAGCAAAATGTGATTTTCATGTTTTTAATTAAAAGCTTTCCATTTTTCAGCTGCTGCTGATCATTAATGACCTCACAGTGTTCTAAGGCATCGACCTCCCCCTGCTGCCCCCTCCCCACCTTCCTGAGGAGCAAACTGGTGCTTCCAGTGAATTCCCTTCTCCATGCAGGGATTTGGCTAAACCAGGAAATCTGGGCAGGGAGAGCTCCAGACTGGCATCAGTGCAGAGCAGAGTCAGTGGCACATCAGCCCAGAAATGCACAATCAATGAAGCTAAATGAGCTGGAAAGCAAATGAGCGGGGCTCTGCACTTGGTCACTGCCCCAGTTCCCAGGCACAGAGGTCACTGAAGCCACCCAGGACACCCTGGGATCCCTGCTGGGGCACCAGGAATTTGTCCCAGCTGGAATTTGTCCCAGCTTTGAGGTGGAGCAGGCTCAGGGCTGGTTCAAACCCAGCCCTGCTCCCAGGAGAAATAAAATTCCAAAGGGACAGACAGAGGGGACAGCCACAACTCCAGCATTTCATGGCAACTGAGGAATTCAGGCCATGGCACCAAGGGAGCTTTTGCAGCTGGAGAAATCCTTCCCCTTCATGCAAGGAAGGAAACCCAAACTATAACTTAATAAAAGGTAAAAAGAAAATCTTGGTCCTGTTTGTAGCACAGGAAAAAGCCCCAAACCAGACTCCAGTGGCAACAAAGAAGTTCACAGTCCACAAAAAGGAAAAATCCCTGAAATCAACCCTGTCCCAGTGCTGGGAGCTGCCATCAAACTCTCATTTTCTCCACACAGAAAAACGCCAAAAAAACAAACAAACAAAAAAAAAAAGGAATGACTTCACTGGTGTAAAGTGCTTCCCCACACCTGCAAATACAACTCTGCTCCTTTCTCAGATGTAAGAATAAATAAAACACAGCCCTGAATTTGCAGAAAGTGAAGGCTGGGGAGGCCTGGGAGCCCCAGCTGCTCCCTGGCTCTTGAGGACAAGGCAATGTGCATGGAACTGCCACAAGAGTTTGCCAGTTTTTATCTTGGAAAAAGCAAAAAAAAGCAAGGGATGCCTGGCAGCACCTTGGGAAATCTGTTCCACCTTGGGAAATCCCTCCTGGGGCAGGCCCTGGGCTCCACCTGGACACCCCAAATGGTCCAAGGGCTCCCCAAGGCAGCGACTGGGTCACAAATCCTTACACAAATCCCTGTGGGACCTGCTGGGAAAACTGGGGAAAAGGGGGAAAACCCCGGCCAAGCCCTGCTGTGATGAGGGGTTTGTTAGCACAGGGCTGGAGTTGGGTGCCACCAGTGCTTCCCAGTTTGCTGTGGGGATCCAAGTGTCCATCCTCAGCCTGAGAGGGGCCCAGGGTGGCTGGAGCAGGACAGGCAGGGCCAGGAGGGCTCTCAGGGCCACTGTCACACGAGCCCTGGCACTGGGAGCTCCAGGGGCACGGCACCACGATCCCTGAGCGCTCTCACTCCTCCCTGGCTCCCTTCCACGGCCACAGGGACATTCCATGGGCAGCTGGCAGCTCCTGCACTGAGCCCAGAACTGCCCCAAGCCACGTCCTGACCCTCTGCCAGCACCCCAGCACCCAGGGGGGCTCCCCAGGGCCGGGGGTCCCTGAAGGGATCCACCTGCTGCTCCCAGGGAACCCCAGGAGCCAGAGGGGGAGCAGAGCACAGCAGCCTCACACAAGCAGGTTCAAGACAAAATCCAGCTGGGAGCAAATCCAGGAGGGAGCCCTGGGGACGTCACTTGGTCACTTCTTCTCCAGGAAGGGCGTGAAGAGCCCCCAGTCGAAGGCCAGCATGGCCTGGGGGTTGGGTCTCTCCTTGGGCTTCTTGAAGTTGTCCCTCTCGGAGCGCAGCACCCTCAGCACCTCCACGGGCTCTGTCCTGCCCGTGAACCTCTGCACAGGCTCCTCCCTGTAAGGCGACAGCCCTGCTGTGCCCCTGGGGACAGGAGGGGACCCCCAGACTCTGCTGGGTGACCCCGTGTCCAGCAGGCTCCTGTGGCTGCAGGCTGGGATTTCCCAGCAGTTCATTGGGAAAGGAAAGGGAAAGGGAAAGGAAACGAAACGAAAGGAAACGAAAGGAGCAGGTTTGGGGGCAGCAGAGCTCACGTGAGCCGCAGGAAGGGGTTGTACAGGAACTCCTCCTGCAGCGTGGATGGCACCGTGGGCAGATCCTCATCGTCGCGCTGCTGCCGAGGGAGCAGAGGTGTCCAAACCCTGCTGCCACCCTCCAGCCTGAGCCCACCCTGGCACAGGGGGCACAGCCACTTACCTTGGCCCACGCCAGCTTCTCCTTCACCATTTCATTGTCTGGCTCCACCTTCAAGGCGAATTTGAGGTTTCTGACGGTGCATTCGTGGCCACAGAAAATTTTCTGCAGGAGGTACCCGGTGTTAAACCTGCTCCCAGAGCCAGATCCCACCCTGGGACCCTGCCCTGAGCCCCCTCCTGGCTCCAGGAGCCTCCCCAGGCTGGGAGCTGAGGGACACTCACCGTGTCTTTGGGCAGAGTGCCCAGGATTTGGGTGAGGTTGGTGTGCATCTGCTCTGCTGTGCCCTCGAAGAACTGCCCGCAGCCCCCCACGAACAGGGTGTCACCTGTGGGACAGGGGTGCTGGGCTCACCCACAGGCAGCACACAGGGACTGTGTCCCCAAAAGCCACGGGGGGCACGTGGGCAGGGTGGGATACCTGAGAAAAGAGCAGGAGCGTCCGGGGAATCGTCCTCCCACATGAAGTAGCACATGTGGCCCGAGGTGTGGCACGGGGTGAAGAGACACCTCACCCTGATGGCCCCGAACTGGGGGACACAGCAGAGGGTCAGGGTGTCACCAGGGGGACAAACAGACCCCCCCAGACCTCCCCATGCCCTGCCTGGGGCCCAGCAGTCACAGATCTGGTGGGGTTTGGGGTGGGTCCAGCTGTGTCTGCACCCATGGCATTTGGGACCCCAAACAGGATGGGATGGGGACGAGGCCTCTCCTCCATCCCAGCCTTGAGTCTGTGGGGTCACATCTGCAACCACCCAGGACACAGAGAGCTGAGCAGGGCCCAGCAGCACCAACCCTGCTGGGGACCACTGGGGACAACTGGGGACAATTGAGAACAGTGTGACCATCCCATTGGGGACCACTGGGGATAACTGGGGACAACTGGGGACAGTGTGACCACCCCACTGGGGACAACTGGGGACAGTGTGACCACCCCACTCTGCTCCCCACTGACCATTACACTGGGGACAGTGTGACCACCCTATTCTGCTCCTCACTGGCCACTCCACTGGGGACTACTGGGAACAGTGTGACAACCCCCGCTGGGGTCACCAGGGACAGTGTGACCACCCCACTGGCCACTCCACTGGGGACAGTGTGACCACCCCACCTGCTCCCCACTGGCCACCCCACTGGGGACCCCAGCACCACCCACCGCAGTAGGCAGGGTCTGTGCCCCCAGCGTCCCCCATTGTCCCCCAGTGTCCCCCAGTCCTGCAGCCACGCACCGTGAGCTCCTGGCCGTGCGTGACCCTGTGCGTGAGGGCCCCGATGCGCTCGTCAGCACCGAACACCTGCAGGCCTGGCAGGAGCTGGGCCAGCTCCTCATTGCCCCTGGCGTGGTCCCTGAGGGCACAGCAGGGCTTGGGAATGGCCCCGACCCTGAGGGGACACGGCCACCATCCCCTGCCCGAGCTGGCCACACTCACCAGTGGTGGTGGGTGGTGAGGATGGCCCTGAGCACCACGTCCTCCTTCCTGATGATCTGCTGCAGCTGGAAGGGACCCAGAGCACGGGGAGAGGACACAGGAGGTGACACACACACTGTGACTGTCCCCTGTGGCACCGGGTAGGGGACAAAACCCCAAAACCAGGTGCTGAGGAGCCACAGGCTGAGTGTGACCCCGAGTGGACACCACACTGATGCCATGGGGATGGTGGCATTTTTGGCACAGAGGACAGCACGGCGCCACCGCCACAGCAGGGACACGGTGTCCCTTGTGCCACCCACCCTGGCCACAGCGAGGGCCACACGGCACTGCCAAGGCCGGCACGGCTGCCAGGAGGCTCCGGATGCCAATTTAACATTGAGGAACAAACCCTGCGCTGCTCCCAGAGGAAGGAAATGCCCGAGGCGGCACCGAGCGTCCAAAACCCGCGACAGCGCCCGGGGGTGGCACCGGCGACAGCGGGCACAGGGACACGGGGACATCCCGGGACTGGGCTGTGCGGGGCTATCCCCAATGGCTGGGGGGGTCTGCAGGGAGCCCGGACAGCCCGGACAGGGGATGGAGGGGATGAATCCCGCACCCCTGGGATGGAAGGGCTGAATCCCGGATCCTATGGGATGGAGGGGATGAATCCCGGATCCCAGGGGATGGAGGGGCTGAATCCCGGATCCCAGGGGATGGAGGGGCTGAATCCCGGATCCTATGGGATGGAGGGGTTGAATCCCGCACCCCTGGGGATGGAGGGCTCTGTCCTGCCGGGGGATGCTCCAGTGAGCACGGGTCCCACCGCCACCCACCCTGGGGACCCGCTCACCCGTTTGGGGACAGCGGCGTCCACGGCCACGGCGTCGCGGGTGCTCTCCTCGATCACCAGGTACATGTAATTGTCCTCCAGCACGGAGATCACCTTCACCTTCATGGCCCCGGCGGGGACAGGGCGTGCGGGACCCCGGCGTGTCCCCAGCGCCACCCCCGGGCGGTGCCGGGGCGGTCCCGCCGTGTGCGGGGCGGGACACGCAGCGAGGGGCGGGGAGAGCCCGCCCGGCCCGGACACGGCGGGGACAGGGACAGGG
>PYHW01010607.1:6651625-6669556 GCA_013186435.1 Turdus rufiventris | reverse complement strand
ATTTACAATGAAGTTACTCATGGTAGAAAGGAGAAATCTCCTCACTTAATGACATCACAACCCAAATCCACATTTCCAATGAAGTTACTCCCTGCCATCACAGCCCCAAATCCATATTGACACGCATTTACACTGAAGTTACTCGTGGTAGAACAGAGAAATCTCCTCACTCACTGCCATCACAGCCCTAAATCCACTTTTACACACATTGACACACCTTTACACAGATTTATACACATTTACACAGAAGTTACTCACTGCCATCACAGCTGCCAGCACGTTGAGGACTCTCCCGTTCAGGCTCTGTCCATTTGCCACGATGTCCCCCAAGGAATAATAATCCTGAGGGTCCTTGACAGGCAGGTGCAGCAGGGACAGCAACCTGGTGTCTGTGTCGTAGCAGGAGGAGGTTTTGACCACAGAGTGGTTTTCACTGAGCAATAATTTGTAGCCACTAGAACAAAACACATCCCATGGATCAGCAGTGCACTCACTCAGGTATCAGCAGTGTCAAATGTTCATTCATGTGAAAAAGCAACTTGACTCTTTTATAGTTTTTCCTAGAAGTACAAAAAGTTCTTGTAGGTTTTAGTCAAAGAATGAAATTCGCTCTGTTTAGTAGCAAAGAACATTATTGCTTGATGACTTTCTATTTATTAAATAAATTCTCCTTTGAGATTGAACTGGACAATGTTAAGTACAGGAGAGAGGTACAGTTGAAAGAAGAAAACACCAAATATTTTTATCAATTTCATGTTGCTGGAAATTAAAGCAAGCATTAACTTTGATCTTTCTAGAAAGAACTACCACTCCATGCTTCAAATTTACCTTGGAGTTACAGGGTTGAATTTTTCTTCTCTTTCTGCTTCCTTTGACTGAATTAAAGGATTTTCGATTGTAACTAAAAGAAAGAATGGATAAATAATGTTAGATATCGATTATAGGTTATAGATTACAAATATTATTATAGATTATGTTATTATATCGATTATAGATATTATTGTGTAAAACTCACAAGTTTAACCCAAAAAACCACGGGCAGCAAAATATTTCTATGAACTTAAAAAGATGAAAGCACATCCTGTAAAGAAATTCAGGATTTTTGTTGTGGTTTTATCAGCAATCACAGCCATATCTGTAACTGAGGGACCACAAACACCAAAGTGCTTCACAGCTGATTTCTCCTCATTTTTAAGAGCTCAGTTTAATGTAAGATTTGACATTGATTAGCTGCAGGCCAGCTCTGAGCTGCTGCACTCAGTGGGTTTCTTTTGTTGACATATTTACTGGGCTTGAGTTAAAATCCTTGGAATTTTGTTCCTTCCCTCTTTAAACTCAACAGAACTGAACAATTTGTTTCCAATTAAACTGTTTGGGAGTCCTCAGAGCAAAACTCAGCAGAGGCACCAGCACAACCCTGATTTCCATGCAAACAGAAACGTGGTGAGAAATAAAAGAAATAAAGGAAATAAAAGAAATAAAAGAAATAAAGGAAATAAAAGAAATAAGCTCACCACAGTCACCAACCCTGAAGCTTTCTGAGAGGGATCTGATGTACTCTTCTCTGCCCCAGGACTGGACATTAATGAAATAAGTTGGGGAATCACGAATGGTAAAATTGAAGGTGTATCTTTCAGTGCCAATGTCTGCAAAAAATAAACGAAATAAAGAGGGATGGAGCAATTCCTCAGCACAGCTTGAATTCTGACTGGGATATGTGTATAAAAATGACTGCTTTGAGGTTTTCCTGGTGTGAAAAATGAAGTTTACTTTCCTGGTAAAATTTAAGAAGTTTAATAAAAGACAACAAGAGACAATAAAGCAAAGGGTTAATGGCCAGGTGCTTGGTATTTAGCCAAGAGAACATTTATTATTGAAATATTTTATTTATTACATCAGCTTGTTGCATATTCATAAACTATTATGCATATTTTAAAACTTTTTTACAAACTAGTTTACATATTCTAGGAATTCTTTGGCGTGGTTACTTCTTGGGCCTGCTTTTTTTTGGCAGTGCTGTTAGTATTTCTTATTATTAAATATTAAACTTTCCATATTTGATTTATTTTAATATTATCAAACTTCCTTATTATTTCAGTTTGGGCCTTGGTTTATACTTTTTTTAGTTGGCAGGTCTTGATAATTCATTTATCAGTAGCAGGGTCTTCATTATATGTTCACTGGATGTTATTCCAACCAAGGTTAATTACAAGCAAAATTACATATTAGCTATCCCACTACCATGTCTGAGTTTTGTTAACAGCAGAAATAAAAACTGTATCTTTACAGCAAAGTTGTTTTAACATTATACATAGAGTATTTATCTTAATATTTGCAAAAAGCCAGTTTTATATTTATTATATTATTGTTAATATATTTATATATTAATATATTTATATGTTTGCTATATTATTTATATATATTTATATTTAATTTTAATAAAATATTTATATGTATATATGTGCATATATATGTGTATATGTATAATCATTGTATTATTATTATTAATAATATATCTATGTATTTGTATATAAATATATTTAATTTTATAAATATATGTTTATTATATGTAGCTGGAGTGGCTCTCCAGGGCTGGCAGTGTCTGTACCAACCCTGACTGTAAATCTGTAAATTATTTCAATTTCCAATGAATGCTGTATTAACAACATACAATTCCCTGTTTGCACCACATGAAGCTGTTGCTACTCAGGCCAGAAATGACTTGTGCCACTCCACAAGTCCTCAGCATTTCTGTTTTAAGAGAGAGCAAATATGAAGGCAGCAGCTCCATTCCAGTATTTATGGAAGAGTGGGTTCATATTGGTTCCATCTTCAGAGCATGAAACTCTTCCATGACAGAGTTTTTCCAATTTCTAATTGATCTGGTTTAGCCAAACCAGTGCTGCTTTTTCATCTTGCTTCTCAAACAGACAACATTTTTTTTTTTTGGGTGCATTTTTATTCTATCCATTTGGCAGTGAGAAATCTGTTTATCATTCACATCTTGATTTCAGTCATCTCTGCCACATTACACCGTTGAAGAAAATGAAGGAAAAAGAGTTTAAAGGGACTGTACTTTTTCGGTCTGGAAAGCTTCTGACATCTGTTTTGCCAATAACCACCCCGATTACATTCTGAAAAATAAAAAGATTATAGAGTACAAGTATTAAACCCAGATGTAGATGATGAATTAGATTTCATGGAATTATACTCTGCTGATGATAATAAACATATTTCTGACTGGTAATCATTTTAATCTATTTATTCCACAGTACTGTATGAGCTGAAGAGTAAAACATAAACACACACGTTTACTTGAGGGGAAAAAATTGTGACTAATAAAAATATTAAAATAAATACATCTGTTTCTATTTGTGAAGAAAATGGGAGGACAAAAGTTCACCCCAAACCTTCCCAACTTTGGCTGTTCTACAGCAATCTCTCCTCAGGTAGGCAGCAATGTTGTTGTTTCATGCTCTGTGCACTCAGATCTCAAATGCTCCACGGAAAGTCTGCACAGGATTTATTTTGCAGTCAAGTGTCCAAGGTTTTCCTGGCTGTCAGCACCAGGAGCCACACGTGTGCACCCACAGGAGCTCATCCTGGCCTCAAACAAGCAACCTCCATTCCCACAGGTGCCTCTCTTTTGCTTTCAGTCTCTCAACTGAGTCCAAGGGAGCTGAGGCAAGGAGCTTCCTGTTGATTCAGACCAAAATGAATCCTATTCTGCTTTGCTAAACCTGTTTATGATGTGGAAACATCCTGGTCTCAATTGTCAAACACAACTGCTGGGAGCATACACACACAAATAAGAGATGTATTATCTGTCTGTAATATAATGTAACAGCTGTGGTGGGTTGTGATTGGTTTTTTGGTGTCAGAGAAGAGTTTTGCAGTGCTGGTTTGAGATTTGAGGGGTCAGCAAGGAAAGTCAGAGTGGGCCAAGGGCTGGAAGAACAGACTGACAGTGCAAAACTGCCAGGATCCTTCAAAACACGAAGCATCTGTCATTAATTCCATTTCACACAATCCTGGAATGGTTTGGGCTGGAGGGATCTTAAAGCCCATCCAGTGTCACCCCTGCCATGTTTAGGGACACCTGCCAGGATGCTCCAAGATCTGTCCAGCGTGGCCTTGGACGTTCCCAGGGATGTGGCAGCCACAGCTCCTTCCCACGAGCCCTTCTCACACTCCTGACTGTCCCGTTCCAGCAGAACTCCAGAGCCAGCTGGGAAGGACAGGGTTACAACTCAGTAACCCACCCCGGCTTCATTTTGTGAATATTCACAAAACAGCGTGAGCTGCCTGACTTCACTGCAGCCCACTACAGCTCTGCAGTTTGCTCGGGATCACTAGAGGGAGCACAGCACCTGCCTTATCCTGCAGTGCAATATCCCCTCCAGACGAACTGAATGCTTTGTGGCCACTGCATGCAGTGTGCCTGATTAGGATTTTGTTTCTTCTATTTGGAGTTTTGCTTCTTAGTTTAAAAAAAAATCTATTAAATCAGAGTGCAACATTCCCTGTATCTCACCACCAAGTGTCAAAAGAACTGACATTTAAGATGAGTGCCTGCAGAAATGAGGCTGATTGTGCCTAATTTCTGATGCAAATATCCAATTTCCCACAGAAATCTGTTCCAGCCCTGCTGTAAATGTGTTCACCTCTGTGTCTCCAACACCCAGCCTGCACGGGGAGCTGGCAGAAGGAAGTGATCTGGCTGGAAAATATTTTGGACTGAGGAAGGCAGAAAAACTTGCAGAGATCATTTCCTTGATCAGCTCATTGTGCGACTGCCCAAGCACTCGTTTCCCAAAAAAAGGAGGGGAACACTCCCCCCATGGTGCCTGTTTTGGCAGAGCACTGCTTGAGGCTGCTCAACCAACTCATGAACACACTGCAAGTGTTTACACTTGAATCTCTTTCACTTTTTAAAATAAACAGCAAACTCATAAACCATGCCATTTTGATACTTCAAACTGTGTTCAGCTGTTGCAACGTCCTAACACAGCACACACTGATCATTCTCTCATCAATTATTATTTTAGAAAAATACTTTCATTGCTGTGTCACTGACTGCAATACTCAAGATCAGTTTTATTTGTAAAATAAGTGGGTTAGTGGATCATTATTTGGTAAAACTGTGAATGACAGGTTAAATTAACATTGCTGAAGATCAGTTTGGATCAATGTGGCTCTAAGGGGAGAGAAAATGTCTCATAGATCATCCCTTTTCTGTGATTCCTCTTTCATTTGTTTAAAGTAAATGAGGAAAAACAAAGAGCCAGCCCAAATAAAAAGCTGTGGGAATGGGAACGCTCCATGTTTTCACTGTTCAGGAACATCAGGACTTCCCTGGGGCAGGGCAGGGGATTCTCTGCTCAGGTGAGACCCCACCTGCAGAGCTGCCTGCAGCCCTGGGGTCCCTGCACAGAAAGGACTTGGGGCTGTTGGGGTGAGCCCAGAAGAGGCTCCAGGATGATGGGGAAGGCTGAAAGAATTGGGATTGCTCATCCTGGAAAAGAGAAGCTTTGGGGTGACCTAATTGTGACCTTCCAGTGGCTGAAGGAGCTGACAAGAAAGGTGGAGAGACTCTTTACAAGGGATGGAGTGCCAGGACAAGGGGCAATGGCTTCTGAAAGAGAGTGGGTTTGGGATATTGGGGGGAAATCCTTCCCTGGGAGGGTGGGACATTCCCAGAGAAGCTGTGGCTGCCCCTGGATCCCTGGGAGTGTCCAAGGCCAGGCTGGACAGAGCTTGGAGCACCCAGGGATGATGGAAAGTGTCCCTGCCCATGGCCCTGGATGGTATGTAAGCTCCCTTCCAACCTAAACCAGTCTGATTCCACACAAACCTGGTTTTTATCCCAAAAACCAGAACCAACCCTGCCGTGGAGCTGTGAGATTTTTACCCTGCCTTCCTAGCGTGCTGTGAGAGGCTGCTGAGGTCCCAGGTTATTGTGGCTGCATAATGCTGACTCTGTAATGTCTTTAATAATGTCTTCACTAATTGAGCATCCATTTAAAGTGCTACAAAGGAGCCTCTGATACATTGAATTGTCCAGTCAATATCTGTGCCTGTGGTACCCACAGGCTGTGGACAACAACAGCATCAATTTTCATTTTGCTGCTTTGCACACAAAGAAGGGAAGGCGCTTTCTACCCAACAATTGCACTAATGCTATCAGTACCTAAATACACATCAATTACATAATTTTGCAGTAATATAAGACAGTCAGATACAATTTCATCGGGGCACAAAAGGCTGTGAGACTTACAGGACGAGCAAGGTTTGGATGCAGATCTGAAAGTGCAACAAAGTCCCGTGCAGAACGAGAATGAGCCATTCTTTATCTGAAACTTGAGGAAACTGCCTTAGATTTTGTAAAAATCCAAACAAATCACTTAAGACCATTCACAGTGAGAATAACAAGTTATTTTTTAACATAAATGTTTTGACCTAATAGCATCTGTTTTCAATAAGAGGCATTTCAAGTAGACAATTCTTTATTGTTTGGATTTGGCGATGGAAGTTGTGAATTTTACTGTGACAGCTCTACCTAAGCTTCTCAAATAAAGGCCTGTAATTTTTATTTATTATTCATCATTAAAGGACTCCATTAGCACCAGGCTCTGAAAAATATTTACCCTCCTTCTCTCTGGGAAGCCCAACTGAATTTAATGAGGCAGCTCATATATAAAAGGCAATTTATATGTGAGGAAAGAGAAGTGTTGGGTTGCAAAGCACCTTTAATTGAGGTTTTGGACTAAATATTAAACTCCTTCAAAATGTGAGTTTATTCCTTCCACAAAATAGAAAAGTTCTGAATTTATTAAAATGAAATTTGTGAAAACCAGTTTTTTTCAGGCTGCCAAGGTGGCATTTAGTGCCCAGCCCTGAGAGCACCCAGGTCTCTCTAGAGATGCCAAAGTGGGGCCATGGGTGCTTTGTTAGACCCTCTGAATGCCTCTTATTATTCCGTGGGTTCCTCAGAGACATTTAGATGCTTAACAAATAGTTGTCAGATTCTAGTTTTTGTTGTAAAAGGAACCATCACATTGTCCAAGTCTTAATAACCTTTAATAGGAGAGAACTGCTGACATTTTTCAGAGGATGCCTGTTCAGTCTTTAGAACAGAATTCTGAATGGCTTTTCACAGTCTTTATACCTGGAACTTGGTGTGAGAATTGTTAACCATTTCATCAGGCATTATGATAAAGCTCTGCTGAACCAGAGAACAAATAAGCCTACATTTTAAAGAAAAATAAGCAGTTATCTGAGAACCAAGTAATTTTTCTAAAAGAGCATTTCAAGCTACACTCTCACAGACAGCCCAAGTCTGCCTTACAGAAACCACTGAACAATGGGGCCCTCCAACCTGTTCCCATCAGATGGAAAAATTTAAGTTTCCTTCTGTAGGAAAGTCACCTCAGCATCCCTCCAAGGCAGGGTAATATGCTCACCTCAGAAGTTAAATACTGTTACCTGCTGTACCTCACACCAGCTGGGTCGTGTCAAAGGAACCAGCTCTGAACGGCTGTATCAGAGAAAGATTTAAATGGTAGTTTAGGATTTGGAATGTTCCAGGTTCTGAGAGCTGGAGCAGAGCTGCCCCACTCAGGGACCCCTCAACATCCTCAGGTGCTCCTCAACCTCCCCTCAGCCCATCATGGACCCCTCAGCCCTCCTCACACAGCTGCCATTCCCCTCAGGGACCCCTCAACATCCTCAGGTGCTCCTCAACCTTCCCTCAGCCCTCACACACCCACCATTCCCCTCAGGAACCCTTCAACTTCCTCAGGTGCTCCTCATCTCCCCTCAGCCCATCATGGATCCCTCTGACCTCCTCATACACCCGCCATTCCCCTCAGGGACACTTCAACCCCCTCAGGTTCTCTTCAACCTTAGCCCATCATGGATATCTCAAACTCTCAGCCCGTCATGGACCCCTCAGCCCTTGTCACACACCCGCCATTCCCCTCAGGTGCCCATCATGGACCCCTCAACTCTCCTCACACAGCCGCCATTCACCTCAAGGACCCCTCAACCCCCTCAGGTTCTCCTCAGCCTTAGCCCATCATGGACCCCTCAGCCCCTCAGCCCATCATGGACCCCTCAGCCCTCACACACCTGCCATTCCCCTCAGGAACCCTTCAACCCCCTCAGGTTCTCTTCGACCTTAGCCCATCATGGACCCCTCAGCCCCTCAGCCCATCATGGACCCCTCAACTCTCCTCACACACCCACCATTCCCCTCAGGAACTCCTCAACCCCTCAGGTTCTCCTCAACCTTAGCCCATCATGGACCCCTCAACCCCTCAGCCCTCATACACCTGCCATTCCCCTCAGGAAACCCTCAACCCCCTCAGGTTCTCTTCGACCTTAGCCCATCATGGACCCCTCAGTTCTCCTCACACACCCGCCATTCCCCTCAGGGACCCCTCACTGACCCTTCAACCTCCTCGTGGACTCTCCAGCCGCTCAGGTGCCGCTGAAGCCCCTCACAGCCGCTCCATTCGCGAAGGACACAAAATGGCGCCGGCGCAGTGGCGGGAAAAGGGCTCTGCCCTCCCTCGTCCCTCAGGGCAGACATTGTCCCATCCCTCCTCCCTCAGGGCAGACATTGTCCCTCAGGGCAAACATTGTCCCATCCCAGCACATTCTGTGGGATCTCCAGCAGCCCCTGGTGAGGTAACAACAGGGTTAGATGGGATTTTGGGGTGGAATTGTGCCCTGCGAGGGTGGGGAGGCCCCAGATTCCCAGAATCGGTGCTCCATCCCTGCAGATTAGTGACCATCTTCTTTTTCCCTCTGCCTTCAGTGAGAGTTGGGATTGAAGCACAAGAGACAGGATTTTCATGTTCAGACTCGGTTGTTTATTAATTCTTATCTATAGTACAGTGAGTTCTACAGCGCTTCTAGCTAACAAGCTAAAAGCAAAAAAAATGAGCTGTATCTTGCTTGTTACAAGGTCTTTTAAGGCCTGAGTATCCAATTAAAAACTAACATCTCTATTATTTATGCTTTTGACCCAATGACCAAACACCTGTGACCCGCACTGCGGGATTTTCTATCCAAAAACTCCCTAAAACCGAGAAGAAGAAGGAATAAGAAGGAAAAAGAGCCAATACCCAAGAACATCCATCTTGTTCCATACCCATTACTATATTATAAAATTCCAGATCAGCAGTTTAAAGTCAAGTTCATTCTACAACTATAAACACACCAGCAAGACAAAGCTAATTGCAGAAATCTCTGGAGAAAACATTCCCTACTTAATTTTATTTTTAATGTTGGCTGTATTAATCAAAATTTCTGGTTTAAAGATATTATTTGTATTGATTCCCACCCAATACTCCTATATTTCCAGTCTCTGCAGAAGGCTGGCTTGAGTTGTTTTCTCCATTTGTATAGAATATAAAATTATATTTTATAAAATCAATACCCTTCACTTCTGCATCATAAAAAACTTTCCTCCTGATGAGTAATTTTATAACCCCAAGGTCGTGGTTATTGGAAATTTTTAACATAGCCTGACAAATTCTCTGTGTTGACTCTGTATTACAGGATCTTTCATTTCTTCAATTAAACAGCTGAAAATGGATCCCACCTGTGCTCTCGTATTTATTGTGCCACAAAAAAAAATCCACAATAATTATCCTGTGCTGATGACAAACGGGGTGCCAGGGAACTGGGTTTATTTTTTTCTTTTTAGGTGACCTTTTATACAGTATGATGCATGGATCTGACTATGTTTCATAGGTTGAATCTCCACTAAACTGAATGTGGCATTTTTTCCTGTCGGTTCTGTTGTTTTCATTATCTCAAGCTAATGAACAAGCAGAAGATAATGAGCCTGGTGATAGGATCCTAATGGAATGGGAAGGAGAACCTGGACACTGGCTGGGAAACGTTGGCAAAGGCTCAATTCTCATTCTTACACCCATGACTGCAATGCAAAACAGGGAAAAAACACCCCTGAAATGAGAGCTGTGGGGTGTCCCCTGCTGCAGGAGGTGACAAACCAGCACCACAGCCCAGGAGCTGAGCTGGGGCAGTGTCTCAGCAGGGTTTTGGTGGGACACAAGCACCCGCTGCAGTGGAGCCCTGCAGAATGCACCGGGATCTTGTGCACGGATAAATCCACTCCCAGTGGGTTTTGTCCAGGTTGGCTGCTTTTCTCCCACAGGCACCAAGGGCAGGTGAAACCCGACTCTGCCGTGTCCCCTCCAGGCCTTTTGTTGCATTTCAAAGCCACCAGAACAAGGGTGCTGTTGTGCCTCCCCATAATCACCTCCAGGGTTTGCTTTGTGGTCTGCTCCCACTCCTGTTTTCAATGTGGGGGAAGAAAGAAAAAAGCTGCTTTTTACTTTCCCAGGATAGCTGCTGCTGGGAAGACGTTATCGGGGCCATCGTGACAGGATGCACAAAGGCAGGGGACAAAGTGAGACCACGATTCTTTTCCTCTGAGATGCCTGATTAGATGCTGAATTTCTGACTTGCAGATACTGAGCCAAGGACTCGTTTGATGTCACCTGGCTCAGGTGACACTCTGAATTCTGCCATTCATGCAGCGCATGGCACCTCAGGGACGGCCAGGGGCTTCTGTGGTTACTGCAAACAAACAACACCTTTTTGGTGTTTATAACCATCAGATGTCTAACCTGCCTTTATCCCACTGATTTATGATGCCAGCTGATTCTCCCAGTCAGGAATTTTTAATACAAACACTGGAGACAGTCAGCAAAAACAAATGTTACTCAACTGGTATCTCACTTTACTCAGTCTTTCCTCCTCAGCTGACCTCAAAGTGGTCTCAAAAAGAAATCAGCATCCTTATCTCCCTTTGACAACTGGGAAAACAGAGGTGAGAGAAAGGCCAGGAGAGGTTTCCTAAATTCCATGTGGCACACAGAACCAGCTCCCCTCTCCAGCCCCAGGGGAGAGCAACAGTGTTGATTCAGTGTTTTTCTGATCTGCTGTTTGATCCCTGAGAGCTCCAAGTGATTTTAACTCCCCAGCACTTCAGCAGCACTTAGCACTCAGCCTGTGATTGGCAGAGCCTTCCCATACACGGCTGCAAATTGCCCAGTCCCTGCTAATTAGGCCTTCATGAATAGATTTATTTAAATTACACTCATTGGCATGGTCAAGGAGTGCAAATGCCATTTGGTAATTCACGTTAGCAATTTGTTACGTGACCACTTTGCGTTCAGGGAAAGAAAGTCCAGCACCAGCAGGGACATTTCAGAAATCATTTCCAAAACCAGAGCAATAGAAAAATATTTGCTCTGTGCATTTTCCGCTGCCCACAGCGTTTACTGAGAGGGCTCATTGAATATTTATACATCCTTAGAACCCAAAGAACTGGTAAAATGGGGAGGGCAGATGTGTAATTTTATGTAATTGGCCTGGCTGAATGCATTAAAAGCAGCAAATTATTAAAGGTGCTCAGTGGTTTTGGCTGATACCTGAACTGGCAGAGCCTCGGGAGTGCTGATGGAGTAACAATGGACACCTTCAGCAGCAGTGCAGGTGCTGATGCAGCCAACAGGTGCTCAGTGTGTGTTTAGGGATATTTAATCTAAATTTCTCCAAGCCTTTGTTCAGCTCTCACTCCAGCCTGGTTCTCCCCCACCCTGGTCCCCAGCACTGGAACCATCCCAGTGCTGTTTCAGTGGGATTTCCTCACTCTGAGCAGCTCCACCATGACCTGCAGCATGGAAAAACACAACAGCACAGCAGAGCCTTGTTGTAGAATTAACCTGGCCCATGGTTCCCACCTCATCTGGGCTAATTCTGCCTTCTTGGGGCCAGGGAGGATGCCAAGACCTGAAGCTAGTGGAACATGTGGCAGCGGCAGGGAGCTCAGACCCCAACATGGGCGTGAGCAAACAGAACCAGTGCCAGGGGCTCTGCTGGGAATGCCAGCAGCTCCCTCTGCACAAGAAAAACTCGATTTCTGGCAAAGACCAAAAAAAAAAAAAAAAAAGCTTTTCTTAAAATTTTTTTTCTTTTTTCTTTTTTTTTCTTTTTAAGGTAAATCTCTGCGGGCCCTGTAGCTGCTCTTCCCATGGGCTGGAGCCTGGCACAGCATCGCTGCTCTCCCCCCCAGGCAGAGTCTGGGTGCCTGCTCATCAGCAAGCTCAGTTCCTCATGATTCCATCACTAATTAATCCCTTCTGCAGCACTGGTGGAGCAGGAATATCACGAGAAGGATGTGGCACAGCCCAAAGAGGAGCAGGAGCCATCAGCACCAGCCCCTGCACCACAATCAGCTCCTCTCAGGTGCCAGGGCAGAGTCACAGCCCGGTGGAAACACCACAGCTGAAATCTGAGACCTTCTGGATCATCACTAAGCAGTCAGTTTATTTTCAGTGAATAATTAGCAAATAAACTTAGCCCAGAACTAACCTGTGTATATTTTCTAGCAAAAAGGCAGAGTGAGATGCCCATGTAGGAACTCACTGCTCCAAAACACTGGCACAAGGCTTTTTTCTTCCACTTTCTCACTTTTTTCAAGCTAAGGCTTTCATTGCCCAGGATTTAAAGCCCTCAGTTTGCTGTTTAACTTGACTGAGACTACAGAAATTCAAAATTCTTCTTTTTAGAGCCTTCAGGCTATGAAGATTAACTTTTCCTGCACGTAATTCCAAAATAATGTGAGCTCAATGAAATGACTTGGATTTTCATCACTTTCCCCAAGACCAGAATTTCCTCCTCCCTCTCTGAGCAAACAAGTGATGAATATTTTCCAACAAAATATCATGAATTAAAGCACACAACAATTAAAAATAGTTTTAGTGACAGCTCCCTGACAGAGAGGAAGAATGCGTTGAGCAGGGAAGAAAAGAAGATATTTAGCATTGTTGGCTGCTATTCAGACACTTCCAGCCATTCAAATCCATGCAACCAAACCCAAATTATATCTGGATTTCAGCTGGAGACACTTGAGACTAAGCAGTACCAATTAGGACACACGGGATGAGCATCTCCCAGTGACAACACTGGAAAAAAACCCTTCCAACCTTCAGTTGCTCCAGTTTCCAACCAAGCCTAAATCTTGATCCCTGCATGAGCCCTTCACAAGGAGGAAAACTTTGGATATCATTCCTAAAGATGTATGAGGGTGGCTGTAAAAGAAAACTGGGATCTTAGAGTAAATCAAAATTTTCCCTCACCACAGAATTCAGTGAAGGGAGCAGCAGAGAAATCCAAAGGGCCCATCCAAGCTAAACTTTGCAGTACAAACCCACCTTTGATCTCCTGGCTGAGCGTTTGGCCCTGGCCTGGCAGTGGCAGGGCTCCCAGAGCCAGGACTGCATCCAGCCCTTCCCAGGGAATCGTGTGTCAACATTTCCACAGCCCTCCTGGCTGCCTGTCAGGCAGCTCGTTAGAAAACTCCTGCAGACCCACACTGACATTTGGAGGGTTTATCCATTAGAAAAACAAAACCTCCCCTCAAAGCCTGTTCAAAGTGCAAAGGTACGAGACTTGATCAAAACAGGACTGGATCACGAAATTCTCCCTTAAGAAAATGAACACTAGAGGTCAATCTAACAACTTGTCCCGGAAATATATATCCCTGGAATAAAATATTACAGACTGCTGCATAGCTCTAACTACCTCCAGACCCCCTGGCTGGCCCTGATCTAACAAGGGTTTCCTCTGTTCTTTGGGATTTGCTCTTGTCTCGCTCTCCATTAGCATTTCCTTTCTGCAGCTCTCCTGTACGGTCGCTGTCCTGAGTCATGGGGCTCCCTAAATCTCCCAGGTTATGGGAGGAAAGGGGCAGCTGGCCTTATGAGAGGAGGTTGAAGGTCAAATTAGTTAGCTAGTGGACTCCACTAACCCTGACTATCCCAAGGTTTCTTTAAAAAAAAAAAGAGAATAAAAATCCCTGAGATCACTCCGGCTAAAGCCCTTGTTTTCAATTACAAACTTCAAAATTACACTCATTAGTTCTCACTAAATTATCCCCTCACAGCAACAGGCTGCTCCTGCCTGGTTTCCCACCTTGGTGGAGGAGAGCACAGGAAAGGCATAAAAAGGTCACCGAAATCCTTGGGGGTTTCAGGTTTACAGTTCCACAGAAGCAGAAATAAGAATTGTTCAATTCCCGATGCTTGGCAGAGCAGAAGGGAAAGGAGGGGACCCTTTCCACTGTCCCTGCTGGAGCTCCACTGCAGCTCGAGTTCCACTAAGGAGCAGAGCAGCAGCAGAGGAGCAGCCATGCAGGTGAAAACCCTTCCAGCTCAGGATCCCAGCTCATGGATAAATCCTGGGATGGTTTGGGTTGGAAGGTATTTTAAAGCCCCCAAAGTTCCACCCTTCCTGCCATGCAGGGACACCTTCCACTACCCCAGGTTGTTCCAAGCCTTGTGCAGCCCAGCATTGGACACTTCCAGGGACGGGCAGCCACAAACCCACAGTTTCAAAGAGGCAGCAGGGAACAGGGCTGGGATGGGTTTGGAACTTCCAGACTTCAAGTCTGATCCCATTCCAATGCATCTCCCATCTAACAGCAGCAGAGTGACTTCATTCCTGCACTCATGCTTTCCTCAACTCATCTCATCTCCCATGCTCACATTCTGGAGACTACAAACTCCCACAAACTATCTATGCTTAAAATCAGTTTTGGTTGTGCTTTTTTAACTTTACCATTCTGAAATGCCCAATATTCCAATTCCAGTGCGTTTCTTCCTCCCCCTTCCCTGCTCTTATCACCAGAAATAAGACACAGCCCTGCCAGCCTGTTTCAACCTCCCCTTCCTTAGCAAATCCCAATTTCCCCTCCTCAAACCTCCTGCACAGGAGGCTGGAAAGCCAATGGTGATCCAAGGCACAAAAGTCAAGCCAGATGAAAGCTCAGACCCAGCAGAGAGCGAGTTTAAACTCAAGATTTCTGCCGGGCACTCACTCGTGTGCGAGCGCTCTGCTGAAACGGGGCCAAATCCATCTCTTGCTGCCTGCAGTCGGATCCTACAACCCCGAGTAACCAAGGAGTAACATTTATTCCCACCCAGGGGCTCTGTGCAGCGGGGCTGCCAAGCCCTGGCCCCGGCTGAGCTTTTCGTGAGCGAGCAGCTCCATCTGGCAGCGCCGGTTCCTCACTCAGCAGCTCTCCTGCTGCCAGCTCCTCTCGGTGCAAACGGCCCCAGCGCAGCAGAAATGTTCCAGCTCCACCTTCACATCACAATTACCTTCTCAAACCTGCCAGATGAATTCCTTAAAATTCTTCCAGGGAGTTTCTTGCCGCCTGGATGAGCGCAGCGGTTCTGGCGGCAGCCGAGTCATTCCCAGGTGGAAGTGTGTGCCAGGCCACATCCAGGGGCTGTCCAGCCTTAGTTCCCGGCTCCTCAGAGCCCAGGCACACCCAGAGGCTGCCACAGAGGTGTTGGAAATGCCTCATTTTAAAGCAACCTGACCCTAACACAGAGCTGAAGCTTCTGCAGGGATACATCTCTCAGCCCTTCCCAGATAATGCAGGCACAGGAGACATTTGGGATTTGGGCTGGGACAGCAAAGGATGCCTAATGCCACTGGTGTGCATTAACACCTTCTCTTCAAGGCATAAAAACCGGGCAGAACTGAACTTTTTTGGGGCACTAGATGCCTCAGCCTGGCAGTTTTTCATCTATTAAAATGCACAAGATGCAATCCCTCGGAGCTGCCCCTCCCAGTACCCCCACTCATCCCCATCCCCTGGGAGGTGGTTCCCCCAAACCACCAGAGCCCCTTCCCGAGGACCAGCAGCAGCACAGCCCTCAGTGCCACCACCCAATGGCTGTGACACCAGAGGGGTGAAAGCCACACAAGTGCCTCAAATGATGTGCAGGGCTTCACACTCAACCCCAGGTTAGCAGGGAGCCCAATTTCAGCCCCAGCCCTGCCACGGCACGTGCAGTTCCTGCCAAACCAATATCTGTGTTTTCCTGGTGAATCACTGTGTCAGTGGGACGTTAATGGGGCACAGTGCTCGCGGTGTTGAGGCTTTTTTTGTTTGTTTTTTTTTTGTCAACGAAGCAAAGTCATTCCTTTTCCTCTGCCTTCCCCCCCACCACCAGCCTTCCCAAATGCACAAAATGGGCTCCAGACCCACCTCCTACAAGGAAATGAGAACCAGCCCCAGAGGATCACCCAGCAAGAAGCCTCTGTTCGGAGATCTGACGCCTCTTCAAAGCCAGGGGAGCAAATGTGCTTCTACCTCCGCTGATTTATGAGGAACGGCTGCGTCACCCATGCGGGGGAAACGCTTAAACGCTACCAGAGGGAAGGGAAAGGAGCCCTGGCTGCCTGCTCTGAGTAACCCCGCTCTTCAGGAGAGTTTGTTTTCATCTAATTCCATCTCTATTGCATTTTAAAGGAAAATAAACAAGCTGGGGGTTGCAGCACATGCTGCTGGATGTTTCCCTCGCTAGGAAAACAAACAGCGGGGTGGCAGCGCCGATGGCAGGCGGGATGTGCCAAGGGGGGCTCTCCAGTGGCACCAGCCAGCCTGGGACTGTGTCCCCACACACGAGGGGATGTGGGAAAAGCAGGTGGCTTCCCAGAAACCTCCAATATCCCCTCAGCTGGAGGCAGGAGCAAAGCCAGAGGCACCGGCACCCCAGGAAAGACAGGAGCAAGGTTTAAGTGAGGGGCACAGCCCTGGGGTGGTTTTTTTCCCCCCTTCCTTTCTGTGTAGAAAAATTCTGGGTGTAAATAGTTCTGTGAGTTTGGCTTTAATTCCTGCTGCTGCCCCGCTGTTATTTATGCTCTTGAAATATAACAGCAGGCACACGGAGAGTGTGGTGTTCATGAAATACAGCCCAGTGCCCAGAGTGTTTATCGACCAGTGCAGTAAATAATTCCAACAAGCACAACTCATCCAAGAGAGCAGGGCATGGCTGAAGGCTGCCCATCTGCCAGGGCCCTTCCAGGGCTGCCAGACCTGCCCCAGAAGTGCTCTTTTCCATCTAAAATGAAGCCAAGAAAGCCAAGTGCAGCTCCCAAGTGGGTCCTGGTGGCAGCTGTGCCCTGGGCTGGCAGGATCCTGGGGACACTTTTGCCCACCGTGGGATGCTCCCAGTTCATGCCAGGAGGATTTTAACAGACAGCAACTGCTTGACTGCATCCAGGCTGGAGCACAGGCACCCAAGGGGCACAGCCACACCAGGAGCTGGACCCCCACTGCACCCTCAGCACTCCAGGACAGCCAGGAGGTCACTGCTTGAAATAAAAGCTCTCTGCAAGGACCAGATTTGGTTTGATGGTTGAGGAAAAGGCAGCAGTAACAGCCCTGGATAAGCAGTCGCTCAATTAGCGTAGGTAATGTCTGTGGAATTTATTCAGCATCTGAATTCTTGCTTTTTTTCCAGGGAAAAGGCCAGAGGGGACTCCTCATGATGCTTCCATACAGAGCTGGGTCTCTCAGCTGTCCCAAGGATTTCCCTGGATTGTTTCCCTGTCCTGCAGCACAGAGAGCCCTGGAAGGCCCAGCACAAGGCTGAATAGATTTAGTGCTGCTGCACTGGGACTCATTTATCTTCCCTCCGAGCTGAACCCACACTGTCCTCAAGGACAGGAGCTTAACAAGCAGAGAGGAAGATCTGAACCAGATCTTGACCTGATCTCAATCAGGCAGCTGTGCTGAACCAAGCAGGGCTGATTTATGCCAATGTCCTGGCTCCAGCTCATTCCCAGCTCCCCCTGCCACCCCAGGCAGAGCTCCCCCCACCAGCACCAGCTCTCCCAGCAGCCCAGTGCAGACATCAACACTCAGATTCCATCCTGGGACACTCACACCAGGCATTGCACCAGCATGAAGACCCTCGGGGTACAATAAAGCCCCTCAGACAGGGCTGTGCTGGAGAAAACCCTGCCCTGGGTGTCCCAGGTCCCAGGGACCTGCTGGTCCCAGTTCATCCCTGGCCCTGCTGGTCCCAGTTC
>PYHW01010607.1:6640032-6651374 GCA_013186435.1 Turdus rufiventris | reverse complement strand
GGGCAGCATTTCCAAGCAGGGTGGTGCCCAGCACAGCACAAAGGACACTTTCAGCACTTTTACCCCTGGGCAATCCCGATATCCCAAGAGCCTCTCAGCAGGGAACAGCTCCTTCAGTTTAGCTGGAGCCTGAGACACCCTGGAAACCCGGAATCCCCAAATCCCCAAAGCCAGGGGCTCTGCTCACTTTGCAGCACTGCCTGCACACACCAGAGCCTTTATCCTTGCCAGACTCCTCTTGCTCCACAGGGAGACAGCAGCAGACACCCACTGACCTCATTTCCAGCTCAGCACCTGCTCCTTCCCACCTCCCAGCAGACCCTCCCAGCCCCAAAGAGCTGCAGCAAAACATCCCAGCTGGGAGCACAAATCACCCCCACACCCCTGGAGCTGGCAGGACTGGGGGGACCAGCACTGCAGCACCCCCCAGCACCCCAAACCCCACAGATCCCAGCACAGCCACTCCACCTTGGCTCACTCCCCACGCAGGAGCCGCTTGCCAAGTCCAGACTTGGATCTAGCAACAGACTTTTGTGCTTTGGCTCATGGATCCTGCAAACAAGAGCTTTAATCACTGCTTGCTTTTATGCGCCGAGAGCCAAAATTGTCTTGCTAAGTACAGTAAGTGATCAGTGCTGCAGCACAGAACGTCTCAATGGCTGCTTGTGTGGGTAATTATTCCAGGCTTGCCTCTCTTCCCCTCTTGAGAAAAATTACGGAATGTGGAAATTATTGCGAAGCCTCTCCGGACTTGGAATGTTTTCTGCCGGTTACTTCAGGCTGGGTTTTGCTGCCTGGTTGTGCCCCTTGCTAAGGGATGCCCATCCCTGGGCAGGCTGCTCCAGCATCTCCAGGATCACATCTTCCACAGGCAGGTTCACGGCTGGGCTTTCCTCAGGAAGAATAATCCCAATACCTGTCCTAAAGGTAACAGGAGGCTCAGCCTTGGCTCCCCTCTCTCCCTGAGCACAGCACTCATCAGCCAAGCCTAGCAAACATTGAATTAATTTGTTTTCCCCCCCATTTTCCCCATGCATCCCTAAATGGAAGCGTGGATCGGTGCTTGGGACCCCAGCTGTGCCATGGCCCCAGGCAGGAGGCTTTCCCTCCCAGCCCTCTCTAATATTACACTATTAAAGTTGCCTTTTGGCTTTTATTAGGATTTTTTTCCAGAGATAAAAGCAGGCTGTGGGAGCAGAGAGAGCCCCAGCAATATCCATGTCCTTGGAGCTGGCAGAGTGGGGAACCACAAGCTGGGAATGCTGTGGTGAGGCTGGGACATGCAGAGGAGGAGGAGGAGGAGGATGGTGCATCCCTCAGCCCCAGTTGGGATGAAGGGAGCAGGAGAGCAAACTGCTGGGATGCTCCCTGCTCCAGTGGTCAGGGGATGCTTTTCTGGAAAACGGGGAGCAAAACACTCTCAGCACACTGGGACTGGCTTTGCATCACCTCCTCCTCTGCAAGTGCAGCTGGAGGCTGGAACATCGGCAGGTTCCAGCACCCATAAATCTGGTGAAATAGGGTCAGGACCCCATGGTCCCCATCCTGCTCTCACAGCCCATGGGCAGCTCTGCTCTTACCTCCAAGAAGATTTTGTGTAGGGCAATTCCAGCATGGGATGGAGGAAGGAAAGGCTGTGGGAGGATTGGGGTGAGATGGGATAAACCCCCAGGAAGTCTCAGCAGATTTATGTGCACAGCACAGCCTGGCCCCAGCTGGCAGGAGGGGAATGCTGCCACTCCAAAGCTCCTTTCTGCAGCTTCATTCCAGCAGGAGCAGCAGGACAGAGGAGCTCTGGGTCACCAACATCCCCCCAGGGCTGGCTCAGGCAGTCCCAGAGCAGGGTTTGGGTGCTGGTGACACTCAGGGGCTGCCACAGGCACACACCCCCCTCCAGCTGCTCCAGGGGAGCTGCCTTAAAGACATTGAGGTGTAGCAACCAGCACAGAATAAAAATCTTCTCCCTGGGAGGGTAGGGGCCTCTCCTTGTCCTCCCCAGCAAGGCTTGGACCCGTTTTTCTCTGCCCCATTTTTCTCTGCCCCGTTTTTCCAAAGGGGTGAGGGCTCAGCAGCCATCCCACACGCACAGGGCTGACAGGAAGGGAGTCACTCCCAAGGAGCGTTGCTTCTAAACCACTCCAATATGGCAAGGCAATGTTAAGCAGCTGGGAAAGCTCTTTAAAGACCCTTAATTAAAGGCTGGCTGTTGCACAGGCCCCTTTCCCATCCCCACCAGGAGTGGTTCCCGTTCTCCCGGCCTCTCTCCATCCCTCACACTTTCCTTCCCTCTGGCATCTGCCAGCAGCGTGCTGTGGCTGCCAGGGGGGGTCTTCAGCAATCAGCCATCAGATGGAAGTTTAAACTCGGAGTAAAAGGGAAAAACAGGGGGGAAATTCCCTCGCTGTTGAATTCCAGGCGTGGATGGCTGTGCCAGCCTGATCCTTCCCAGCACTGCCTTAGTGAGCTGCACCAGCACTGCCAGCCACATCAACTGGGGAAAATGGGGCTGGATCAGCCCTTACAGCTCCATTGTCTCCTCTAAAACCAGCTGTGGCATCACCACGAGCCAGCCCCAATGCTCCAGCTGTTCCCCTTCCTTGTGCCCATTCCCTGGGGAAGGAGCAGTGGTGGCAGTGCCCCATCCCCTGTGCCCCCTGTACCCCATACCCAGGAGGGGTTCACAGTCAGGGCCTGGGGCTCTCCTCCTGCCAGAAAGGCATCATCCATTTATTCTTTCATGTGATAGAAATTAATTAAGTGAGGCAAGGCTTTGCTGTTTCAAATCAGAGCATGAATTTGGCATTTGCACACAACCACACTGCTGCAGCCCCCCAAAACCAGCAGCCAGGCTGCCCAACACCCCTGGCAGCAGCCCCCACTTACCAGGCAGTGCCAGCTCCTGCTCCCTGAGCCAGGACAGCACCCTGCAGAGCTGGGGGGAATCCTGCAGGGAGGCTCCAGGAACTTCTGGAACCCCCAGGTGCCTGGCAGCACCAGCCTTACCTGGGCAGTGTGTGTGGGACAGGTGGCAGCAGGGGATGGGCATGACTGCCCCTGTTACAGGTTATAAACACTCAAGATGTTCAAATTGTGGAACTGCAAATCAGCCCTGCTGCTCTCCTCATCTCCAGACCCACGCAAAAGCAGGGAAGTTTTAACTTCTTGCTTTTGGAGCTTTTTTTTTTTTTCTCCTTCCCTATTTTTGTTCTTTCCCTTCTGTCCTCCTAAATCTGGTATAACAGAAAAAGGAGTAAATAAAAAATTTTGGAAAGCTCTTCCAGCCCTGCTCTTCCTGGCTTATGGAGTGGAATGGAGAGCGAGGCCCAGAGCGCAGGAACCACAAAACTTTGGAGAGCTGGATTTTCAAAACAAAATTAAGTCTAGAAATGGAAACTTTGGTTAACTGAGACAGGGATGAAAACTTCATTTCATACTTGGCTGCAAAGCTGGATCTTCATCATCCTCTTGCTCTGGCACTTCCCCAGCTAACCTGGTGCTCCATTTTTCCAGCTCCACGAGCACAGGGTGTTTTGCCATCATTCCCTAAGCAAGCAGCTGCCCAAACTCCCTCTGTCCCAGAAAACACCAGCACAGCCCAGCATCCTCTCGTTACAACTTTATTCCCAGAGGTTTTGAGCAGGAAGATCCAGCAGTGACACCTGTCCCTGAGCTTCTGTAGGAATTTCAGAGCAATGCCTCCCAGAACAGCTGTGGCTGCTCCTGGATCCCTGGAAATGTCCCAGTTCAGGCTGGAGGGAGCTTGGAGGACCCTGAGGCAGCAGGAGGTGTGTCTGTCATGACAGGGGTGGCACTGGATGGGATTTAGGGTCCCTCCAACGCAGACCACGATTCCATGACCCTGGAGAACGAAACGTCCCGGTGGAGAAATGCTCTCGGAATTCCAAGGAATCCCTGCTCAAGCTGAACCCTCCACGACAGCACGAGTGGGACAGGGCTGCTGTCACCACCCTGCACTATGAAACACTTTTTTTGGAAGCACATCGCTCCACTGGAGCTCTTGAAAGCACCACAAACTCCACCGAGGTGGATTTAAGCCTGTGCTTGGCTCAGAGCAGGAGCCGGGAGATTTCATCCCCTTCCTACCAAAGCTGCTTTTATTGTCTTGATCTAATGAAGTGCAGACTTCACCTGGACAGAGCCATAAGTGGCACCTCTCGGAGGCAATGAATACAAATACTTGACCTCGTGAGCTGCGGGGCAGCAATTAGTTTAAGCAGGGGGTTTGTGTAACACTTCAAAAGTCTTAATCCGTGCGGTCAGCCCTGGCACGGTATTTGCCAGAACCCATTGAGTAGTCTTAATGAGTCTGCAAAGCGAGCTTTCAATACATTTTGGGTCGCTTCAGATGCTTTAAATGGCATAGTCTATATGGTATTGTGCGGCTTTAGAAAGGGCCGGGCTTTAAAAAAGTATGGTTCCCTTTCACAGGGCAGACAGAAACCATCTTTAGAGCCGGGACCCTTAACGTTTTGCATATCAATATGGCTGGGGCTGAATGCAGTCACTCAGCTGAGAAATAGGATCACTATCAGCGTTTCCAGGCTTTCACAGGCACTTGGGAAACTTTAAAGCTCTTGGTGGAGAATAATTTGGTCGAATGTCGTCGCTGGAAACAAAACCTAAACAAGCAGAGCGCAGTCCATCATGCGGAGCTGCCAGCGAGGCTGACAAGGGGCTCCAGCAGCTCCGACATCCCACCCCGGCGGGGCGGCGGCAGGGGGGTCACAGCCTGGGGGGACCTGGGGGACACCGAGCACGGGGTGCTGAGTCCATCCCACCTCTGCTGGTGATGGGCAGGGGACACAAATCCGGGGGGTCACAGCTGGGGGGACCTGGGGGACACTGAGCACGGGGTGCTGGACCCATCCCACCGCTGCTGGGGATGGGCAGGGGACACAAATCCGGGGGGACACAGCTGGGAGGACCCCACACTGAGCACGGGGTGCTGAACCCATCCCATCTCTGCTGGTGATGGGCAGGGGTCACAGACTTGGAGGGTCACAGACCTGGGGGGACACAACTGGGGGATTCCGCACTGGGAATGGGGTGCTGAACCCATCCCATTTCTGTTGTTGATGGGCAGGGGCCACAGACCTGGGGGGTCACACACTTGGGGGGACCCCACATTGGTCATGGGGTGCCGAACCCATCCCACTGACAGCTGCCTCACCCTTTGGGCTTTGGGATTTCAGCCGGGTCGGGTCTCGTCTCCTCTCACTCTCCCTCAGCAATACCCCGCTTTCTGCTGGTCACAAAGTCCCCAGTCTGTCACCTCGAGGGCCCCTGTCCAACAGAAGCTGGCATTTCACTCCAGCATCACCTCAAACCACGTGTCACTTGTCCTGGGAATGAACAGGACCACGTCCAACCTCACCTGCAGCGTGGGACAGGAACCAAACCTCACCTGCAGGGGTACAAGGGAGGTGCCAGGACCTGGGAGCAGGGAGAGCTGTGCAGGATAAAACACCAAGTGTGGGTGTGAAACCATCCCAGAGCTGCGAGGAAAAGGGATGAGGCTCCTTGTACATCCCAGAGGCAGTACCTGCTTCCCTCATTGTGCAGAGAGAGGAGAGGAGGCACCTGGGCAGCTCTGGGATGCACGTTTGGGATGCTGCATGATGGAAGAAACCACAGCCAAAGCAGATTTGCAAATAATGCAGAGCCTGAGGGCCCTCCAAAACTCATAATTAGCCCATTAAAGAGACAAATACAAGTCACTAATAAGATCTTAGAGGTTAATTAAATGTTTTCCCCATCTTTAATTAAGGGAAAACTATTTAGTAGAGATTAAAGTAATTTCTGCAGCCTCCCGTGATGACCCTCGATGGCTGCAGGTTTGGAAAACTGAAAGGGGAGAGTTTGGGTAAACTGTGGAGAATTTTCCTCCTGAGAGTTGAGCCTCTTAAAGCTGGGAACATGGGAAGGTGATCCACAATTCCATCTCCCTAAGCCAGGACCTGGCATTTATTCAAAACTGCTCCTGTTTGTTGGTTGGGTTTTGTTTTTTTTTTCAGCTGGGAATTCTTTTCCATCTCCAAAACATCTCCCAGGTTTGGAGTTTGCTGCTCAGCCATCTCCTGACCACCAGGGACTGTGTCACCCCCAGAATTTGGTCAGCAAAACCCCAATCCTGCCTGCCCCAGAGGTTTCCAAAGGTTTTATTTGGGATGGTGGATCCATGAGCCCCGTGCACACAAACCCACGCTCCCACCTGCCACCCAGAACACTCCCAGTTCACGGAGATCACCAGGGTTTATATGGAAGAATATTTAATCTGCTCAGGGAGGGGAGAGGGCTCATCTGTGGTTTTATTTCTTAAATATTTCTCTCTACTCCAGAAAAGTCCATTTCTTTCCAGAAAAGGTCTGATATAAATTAGAACAAAGGGAGGAGGGTGCTGGTGGGGTGGCCACAGACATCCCTGGATCAGAGTGACCACGGGCATCCCCAGACCACAGTGACCATGAACATCCCTGGACCACAGTGACCATGACATCCCTAGATCAGAGTGACCATGAGCATCCCTGGACCACAGTGACCATGAACATCCCTCGATCAGAGTGACCACGAGCATCCCTGGACCACAGTGACCATGAACATCCCTCGATCAGAGTGACCACGAGCATCCCTGGACCACAGTGACCATGAACATCCCTGGGCCACAGTCCTGGCAGCCCAGGTGCCAGCCCGGCAGCGTGCCCTGAGGATGGGCTCAGTCCCACCCAAAATCCTGCCCTGTCATCTGATAAAACTTCATGTTGAAGGGTCTGTAGAACTCCCGCAGGCGCTGCACCACCTGCCCGTCGATTTTGGGGTGCGGCCGCCCCTTGGATTTGCCCAGGCAGCGAGGTTTGCTCCCCCCCTCCGGCTTCTTCAGGCAGGGAAAGCCCTTGGTCTCATTAAAATAGAAATGTTTGTCCGTCACCACTCTCTGGAGCCCCAGGAAATCCTGGACTCGCCCCATCTCGCCGGCAGGATCGCTGACCAGCCTCTCCCCGCTGACAAAGAGGAATTTGGAGAGCGGGAAGTACTGCAGCCAATTATCCAGGTGCTTGGCGTAGATCCCGATCCTCACCGCGCTCCAGCTCGTGTCGATCAGTCCCGTGCTGAGGTTTTTGAAGGCCAGGGCTTGGAAGCTGGGGATGGAGGGGTTTTTGGAGAGGGTCTGTGTGTAGTCCGAGATGGCCCGGGTCACCGGGTTCCGCACCACCACGATCAGCTTCGTGTCCCGGGACATGTTGTGGATGCGCCGCGGAGCCTCCTTGGTGACAAAGTAGCTGGGGGTCTTCTCCATGGTGATCTGTCCCTCCAGGGTCCGTGGCATCAGGCTCCTGAGGACAGAGAGACACGGTCAGGGCTCGGCTGCTCCCACCTGATGTCACACCGGGCGGGAACAAACCCCAAAAACCAACCAGAAGTGCACAGGGGGTTCCCAAGCACAGCCACACCTCCCCTTTCCCTCCTGCCCCACCTTGTCACACCCCCCTGGTCACCTCCTCATCTCCAAAACCCTTGCTGGAGCCCCCCAGCTCCCTGGGAAGGAGTTCCCCGTCACTCTGCCCCACTCTGCACCTGCAGGCTGCTCTTCCCCCTTGGAACTCCTTCCCAGCCCTGGAAATCCCTCCTGCCCTTCTCCTCCCGCAGTTTCAGTGGTAATGGGCATCTCAACACAAACATTTTAGCACGGGGCTTGATTTTCATCCCTGCTTGCAGTTCGATTTCATGTCCTGGAGGTTTCAACTCGCCCCATGGGATTTTTGGAGGAAAATCCCATCACGGGGGCGATGCCCAGCAAGGCTCCCCCTCCTCTGCCTCCAGACAGAGCAGTTCAAGCCAGAAAAAGACTGTTTCCTTTTCAAAAGAAAGGCAGAAAAACCCTGAGGGCCCAGCCATTGTGCTGGATAAAATTCACTGCTCTGATTGTTCCCTCGTGCACTTTAATGAGGCATTAATTGCCGCAGAAATTACCCAGCCATGTCACCCAGTGTGACAGAACGGGTCCTCCCTGCCACCAGCACAGGCACCTGCCCCGCTGCCCTCCGCATCCTCCTCTTCCACCTCCGGGAAGGATCACAAAATCCTGGAATTTTTGGGAAGGATCACAAAATCCTGGAATTTTTGGGAAGGGACCTCCCGATCATCCAGTGCCACCATGGGCAGGGACATTTTCCACTATCCCAAGCTGGCCTTGGGCACTTCCAGGGAATTCCATCAGCTTCTCTGGGAATTCCATCGCACTGCTGGGGCTGTGCTTGGCCGGGATCCGGGTCCCCGCACGGCTGGGGACAGGGACAGGGACAGGGCTGTGCTGGGGGATCACGGCTCTGCCCAGCAGCATCTGCTCCTTATGTAATGGGAAAAGCTTGAGGTTTCTGGGATTTTTCCCCTGGACTCAGGAAAGAACACTTTATTAAAAGCATTTGTGAGCGATGCTCCATCCCCCAAACAAGAAGCAGAAGCCATTTGTGGCTTTTCTCCCCCGGTTTTATTTCAATTTTTGCACAGTGCCAGCGTTTTTAGAGCCAGCTCCTGTGCCCTCAGCTGGCAGCACAGCCCCTCTGGCACCAGTGGGATGTTCTTCGGGGATCCATGAATCCCACTGGTGCTTTTCCCATCTTTTCCAGCTCTTTTTCCCTCCTCACCCCAAATAACTGCATTTACCGGAGACTGATGGCAGAGCTGCTGCTGGGAATCACCTTCCCAAGCAGGGATTGACCCAGAGCCAAGGAAAACCCGAGGGATGGGAATTCACTGGGATCACACCCCAGCTCCACCCTCCTGCTGGGGCTTTCCGGCCAGCCGAGCATCCTTAACTTTCATCCCAGTCAGAAAATGCAGGATTTTCCAGGCTGCTTCACCAGCTCCTCCTGGCAGCTTCCTGAGGCATCCCTGGATTCCTCCAGGATTTCTGAACAGCTCCTTCCTCATCCTCACACCAACCGGTGTGCAATAAATTGTTTTATCACCAAGAGCAAACTCTGGGGATGGGAGACCCTGGGGAGTTCACATGAAACCACCTGGAAACCTCCAGGGATGGGGCAGGCACAGCCCCTCTGGAAAACCTCTCCTATCCCTCCCTTCCTCCTGCAGAGGGACATCGGGGCATCCAGGGCAACTGCAAGATCATTAACAGAAGTTTTAATTAAAGCCTCCCAGCCTGGGCAGCAGCTCCTGTGCCTGTGATGGGCAGGGACCTCCAGCCCCTGACCTGCCCCATCCCTTGGGACCAGCAAATTCCAAATATTAATTGTGCCAATCCTCCTCTTCCTCAGCAGCCCAAGCCCTCCCAGCTCCTCACAGGATAATTATGCATTTCACATTTTCATTAACGCCCTAATACTTCCCCTAAATTACCCCGGTTAATTATTGATAACACCCAGCTCCCTCCAGATCTGGCTTAAACTGGCAAAGAGCAGAGCCGGCTTTGTTGTGCTCCACTTTAGCCCAAACATTAGGAAGTTTAATTAAATTTACAGTTAATTCTTATTGACCTTAAGGGAGCACCGTGGGAATGCCAAGCAGTGCCTGCAGGTACAGTGGGAGGAATTGGGATTTCCAGAGGAGACTCTGTGCCCAGGAGGAGGGATAAAACCCTTTTACCCCTTTATTAAGCTGATAAATTTTTGTTTTTAATTAATAAAACAACTGGCACTTGAGAGGCCTCAGAGCAGGGGTTTCCTATGTGGAGATTTCAACACATGAAAATGCTTCCTCGGTTAAGGTAACACACAATAAATTCCAGCAGATAAAATGATGATAAAAATGCAGAAAGCTGCATTAAACAGTGATTAACAGCCACAGCAGGCAGGGAATCAAAGCAGACTTCAAAAACTGGGCCAACATAACTTTCCAGAGTTAATTGGTTCATGATTCCTGATGATTTTTGGAGCAGAACTCCTCCCAGCACCGAGCTGAGAGATCAGGGGATGCGCTCTCAGGAGATAAATGAGTCTCCAGCCCTAAGCATCCCTGAATTATCACCCAGGGCAGCTCCAGGAAGAAAATTAACTCTATCCCAGCCCAGAGCAGGACAGGCTCTGCCTGGAACTCCAGGCAGAAAATTGCACATGGAGACAGCTCCAGTGTGTGCTGGGAGCGAGAGGGGGGAGCCCAAAACCCCAAATCAGCCACAGGTGGAAATGATGGGTGCTATGGGGTCAGGATGATGGGATGGGTGACACGGGGTCAGGGGGATGGGTGGCACGGGGTCAGGGGGATGGGATTTTGGGTTTGATGGGATCTTGGGATTGATGGGATTTTGGGATGTTGGGAGGGGCAGATCCAGCCCTGTACCCCTGAATGTCACTGCTGGGGGACATGGCAGAGCCCTGTCCCCAAAAAGGGGTGGCAGCCACGCTCACACCCATGCCAGGCCTCTCCCTGAGCTCTTCTTCCTACAGGAATCAGCACAGGGCACGGACGGGTGAACTGGGAAGGACGAACTGGGAGGGATGGACTGGGAAGGATGAACTCAAAAGGATGAACTGGGAAGACGAAGTCCCCAAGCCGCCCGGGACCAAATTATCCCCCGCTCCTTTTGATCCCAATTACCGAGCTGTTCCCCCTCCCCAGCAAGTCCTGGCAGTGCCCCCCCAGCGCTCCCCATCCCTGAGCTGCCTCCTTTATTTCTGATTCTTTCACCAATTCAAAAATGTGCAAATGAGGCCGTGGCTCCCCAATCAGGCCTGGCCGGGAGCTAATTGGCTTTAAGCAGGGAGACCTGCATATGCTGATGAGGGCAGTGACAGGGCTGTGATGGGGCCGAGCCCTGGGCTCCACCACGGGCTGACTGAGACCCGTCAATTAACAAGCAGGTAGATAATTTATTAATGCTCCTTGGCACCCCTCTGCCCTTTGCTCCTAATTACAGTTCGATACGTGGAACAGGAGGGGGTTTGCAGGGTCGTGCTCCCAGCTGGAGCATCCCCAGGGGCTCCTCCTGCCCCCCAGCTCCAAATTCGCCCCTCACCCCACAGAACCACGGCTGGGGGGTCTGCAGCCCACACCAGGAACCCGGAGCTCTCCCACCAGCACACACAGGAATGGGGTCCCTGGGCTGGGCTCGGGGGGGAAGAGTCTCTGAGGAGAAGGGAATTGGGGTGGAGGGTGCCAGGGCAGGACTCTGAGCCCCCAAACCCACCCGAGGAGCTGGGAAGGGCTGGGAACAGCAGAGGTTTGGGCTGGAAGGGGCAGCCAGCTCCGGAGGGGTGCAGGAGAGGAGAGGGGAGAAGTTGGAGCCAACATCTGCATTTGGAATGGCTCAGATGCACTCGGCAGGCACCGACACCCAGTTATTGATATCCAATATTGACCCAGTTATT
>PYHW01010607.1:6580582-6595756 GCA_013186435.1 Turdus rufiventris | reverse complement strand
GGACTACATCCTGAATCCTCAGCACCACACGCTGCCTGGAGCTCTCCACCCTCAGCTCTTTAACATTCCTGCTAAAATCCCATTTCCAGCCAGATTCCCATGAAAACGCCCCACCCCTATTTACACCATCCCCGGGGGGTTTGGCTGCGGGGATATTTCCTTGTTGCTGCAGGGGTGGGTGCGGGGATCCCACAGGAGCATCCTCCTCCTTCCCTTCCCTCCCTGCGAGGGTTAGGAAAGGCACTTGCACCCTCCCGTGCCCGCATCCACGAACTGCAAGGCGGCGTGGAATTCCAGCTGGATCCCCCTGGCAGGGCAGGAATAGAGGAATTTCAGGAATTCCCCCTGGCAGGGCAGGAATAGAGGAATTTCAGGAATCCTGGAATAGTTTGGGGTGGAAGGACCTTAAAGCCCACCCAGACACCTCCCACTGTCCCAGGCTGATCCAGCCTTGCCTTGGACACTTCCAGGGATCCAGGGGCAGCCACAGCTTCTCTGGGCACCCTGTGCCTCACCCTCAGGGAAGAATTTCCCCTTAATATCCTAAAATCCAAGGATTAATCAGTCAAAAGGCAGATTGGACCTTCAGACTGGAACCTGGTGAATAATTAGAGCCGGAGGTTGACCCGAGGTGGGGGCAGTGGGGGCAGAGCTGGCATTGGCTCCTGAGTTCCAGAGGGGACTTCACCCTCCTGGAGCAGGGAACTGGAGTCTGGCAAAGCCCAGCTCAAGTCTCCAGGGTCCAGAATCCAGGATCCAGCTCCAGGGGGGTGAAGATCCCGTGTGAGGCTGAGGGTTGTGGCTGCCAGTCCTGCAGACAGCTTTGTGAGAGGAAGTTCTGGGGACAAACTCAGCTGCCTGTGCCCAGAAAATCCTGACAGCCCAGGAAGTACCAAGAACACACCAGGAACAAGCTAAAACCAGCTTCATTTGGGGAAAAGTGCTAAAAGGAGTGAAAAGCCCCTTTCCCATGGCAAACCCTGGGGAACTGGGAGCAGATTCCAGTAAAACCACCCCCATCCCACCCCCCAGCCCCCCATCCCTGCAGCCACGGAGCAGAGCAGGAACCCACAGCCCTGGGATGCCATTCCCAGTGTGTCCAACACTCCAACACAGTGAATCAGTGCTTTATTGTCAGCATGGACAGGTACAAGACCAGCAGTGAGCTCCAGGGAATGAGCTGGCGTGGCAAACCTCCCCTGGTGCCCTGGGATCCGTGGGGTTGAGGCAGAACACGTGGAGAGAAAAGCCCCAAATGTGTCCCCAGAGCCCAGGGGACAGCCACAGCCTTTCCCCTCTTTGGAGATCCTCGTGTGTCCATCCCAGAGGAGGATTTGGCTCCTGGCACAGGGAGGGAAGGCCATTCTCCATAAGGAGAATCAGAGTGGCAGCCCTTGGGAGCACTGGGGCAGTGCAGATGCAATTCCTGGAGCCTGAGCAGTGCCAAGCACAACCCGTGGGCTCAATCCCAGCTTCCCTCCCACCAGGGCACAGCCAGGAAGAGCCTGAGTGCCCCTGGAATTTATTGCACAGTGCTCAGTGAGGTGTAAGGCTGGGGCAGAGTCAAGGATGCAACCGATGTGGAACCATGGGCAAGGTGGGCACAGGGGGAAAACACCTGGATGCTGCTCAGTGGGACCATAAAACATCCTTGCCCCAGCACCCTGAAGGGTTTATATAGGGCAGTTCATACCATGATCCCAGCCCAGAATAGCTCCAGGGATTAACCCAGCCCCTGACCTCAGCTAATCCTGAGTTACTGCTGGAAGTGCCAGCAGAGCCTGGATTGCATCAGCGCCTGCCTGGGATCTGGACATTGTCCTGCCTTGGCTGAAGCCAGCAGCAAAACCTCCCCAGAGCTCAGCACAGGCACAGGAGCTCCTTGGATGGAGCTGGAACAGCCCCAAGGAGGAACTGGAACAGGGAAACCAGGGGGGAAGAACCGTGACAGAGAAATCGAGGGGAACTGGAACAGGGAAAACAGGGAAGTTAGGGAATGAAAGCTTGGCAGGGAAATCAAGGGGAAACCGTGACCAGGAAATCAGGGGAAAAAATCCAGGAGCTTCCCTGGGGTTGTCCTGCTGTGTGAAGGCAGGAGTGAAGGCAGGATCAGCCAGGCCAGTGCCAGGCACAGCAGCTCGCTTACTTCTCCTTCAGGTCGTTGTCAGCTTTACCTAAAAGTGGGGAAGGAACACTCAGGGCTCGTGTTTCTTCCTCCAGAACCACCAGCCCTTTTTAAACGGGGGTTGTGCTACACAACATCACAGCCTGACAAGCAGGCCAGCAGCTCATGGCTGGAATTTGGCCTCCTGAGGCTTTTCCTCAAAGTCTTTTCTTCCACAACTTCCCCAGGGAGTGACCAGCAAACCCCCCCAGTGCCACCACCGAGCCTCCCTGCCCTGGCTTTGCATCCGCAAAGCTCAGCCACCCCTCAAAACCCACAGAGCCCCGTGGTCACACCCAGGAGCTCCAGAGGGAGCTGAGCAGACCGAGCCTGATTTATTTTCTGGTGTTATCAGCACGGCCAGGGCCACCCCGCTGCAAGCAGTGCAGAGCACACAGCGTGCCCCAAAAACCGCTCCCGGGCTGGGACAGCTGCCAAGCCACAGCCTTTGGTACCTTTGGGGACGAATTTCAGCGAGCTGCTGAATATTCAGAAGCGGGACTGGCCCCTCTTGGGTCCATCATTGAGGAACTCGTGGCCCAGCCCGTTGCCACACTTGCCACACGTCACCTGCAGAACAAGGGGAGGGGTTGGCATCAACCCGGCTTTCCACGCGCTCGTGGAGAAAAACAAGCCCGGGGGTTGTTCCGGCACCGGGGGTGTTGTTTTGTTGTTTTATTTTTTTGGTTTTGTTCCATGGGGATCCGCACCTTCAAAGCCCCGGGGCGCTCCTCGCGCTTGGCCACGCTGTCCCCGCGCAGGGTCTCGGTGAACGCCGGCCACGGCGACGAGTGCTCGTACTTGGCCCGGCTGGAGAACAGCTCATGGCCACACCTGGCACACACGTAAATACCTGGGGAGGGCGGCACGGGGGGGTCAGGGCGGGGACAGCAGAGGGGACACGGGACACCCACCCCATGCGGGGCGCTGCCAGCTGCGGCTGCCGGAGCCCAGAGCACCCCAGGGGCAGCACCCCCATTCCCATAAGCAGGATCCACACCCCCCTTCAAGGGGTTCCTATAGGGCCCGAACCCCCGAGTCCCTCTCGGATTCCCCCACCCCAAAAAGGAGCGCAAAGGGGGCACCCCCACCCGGAGCCACGGCTGGAGGATGCTCCGCAGAAGGACATCCCCCGTAACCCGCTCACCCGGGGGGTTCCGCCTTGCCCGGGGACACCCCCTGCCCGCCCCGCTGGGGATTCCCCCGAATGCACCCCCGGATCCGCGGGGAGCCCCTCACCCGGCTGGAAGTGGTCCTTGAACACCTCTCCCCCCAGGAAGGAGCAGAAGGACATGGCTGCTCCCGCTGCCCCGGCCCGTTCCGCTGCCCGGCCGCGCCCCCGACACGCCCATACAGCGGGCCACCCCCTGTCCCTCCCCTCCCCGGGCCACCCCCTGTCCCTCCCCTCCCCGGGCCACCCCCTGTCCCTCCCTCGGTCCCTCCTCCGGTCCCGCCCCTGCCGCCCCCCCTGCCGCCCGCAGAGGGCGCTGCGGGCCCGGTGGTACCGTGGGGGGGGTCCCGGTACCGGGGGGTCCCGCTCCGAACCCCCCTTCATCCCCCGGGGACCCCCGGCCTGGCCCAGCCTCCCCGGGGCAGCCCCGACCGGGGATGAGCGGGATGCGGGGAGTGAGTGGGATCTGAGGGATGTGGGGGTGCGGGGGATCCGGGGGGATGCGGGGGGGATGCGGGGGGGGCGCGGGGCGGAGGCGGAGCCGGCTCAGAGCTGCGGATGCTCCGGTGCGAGCGGGGCGGGCTCCAACCCGACTCTGGGCATGTGCAACCGGCAGCGGGACCACCACGGAGCCTCCGGTACCGGCTCTTCACCGCCAGCGGAACCGGCACCGCTCCGGCCCTGCTATCCCAGCACTGGCATCTGTCCGCGGATCGCGGCACCAGCACGGACCGGCTCCCACCGGCACTGACACCGTCACTGGAGCGGGCACCGGCTCTTCTTCCCCGGCGCAAGGTCCGGTCCCCCCGGCACCGGGCTGACCCTCACGTTATCCTCCCCCGGCACTGGCACCGCTCCGATTCCCGGCGTTGCTCGTCCTTCTCCATCCCCGGGACCGAGCGATCCTTCCCGGCCCTCCGGGCCCCCCCACCCGCCGCAGGTACCGGCGCTGCGGGGCCGGGCAGCCCCGGGTTCCCCGGCGGGGTTGGTGGGACTGGGGGTCCCTCCGGCACTCCCAGGGCTCTGAGGATGGGTGCGAGCACAGCAGGGACCACCCTGCCCCGGGGACGCAGAGCGGGGTCACCCGTGGGGACCCTCCCACGGAGGATGCGGGGTCTGGCCGGGGCCGGGGGCGCGGGGGGTCCCGAGAGGAGGAGGTGACAGCCTGGCATGTGGCAAGGTGAGGGCTTTGAAGGTGAACCTGGGCAGGTTCCAAAGGGGCTGAGCCGCTGCAGCTTCTTTCTCCTCCCAAAATTCAGCACCATAAATCCCTTTTTGTGTAGTTTATCCAAAACCTCTCGATAAGAGCCGGGCTTAGGCTCTGGTGGAGATGCCACCTTCCTTGCAGCAAGAAGAAAAAATTTTGGTGCCCTTTGGACAAAACCTGGGATCTGGCTCTGCTGCCCTGGCCCTGCGGCCGCAGCGATGGATGGATGGATGGATGGATGGATGGATGGATGGATGGATGGATGGATCCCCACTCCCAAATGCCAAGGGACGTGTCCGGCGGCCCGGAGCTGCCCCGGGGCTGCGCGACCCCGGGCGGTGCCGCTGCCCTCTGGATGCTGCCGCTTTGAATTAGGTCAGGCTTCATCCCGGGCGCGCTGAGCTCCCGCAGCAGCCCCGGGGATTGATGGCTCGTGGCAGGAGCCCGGGCAGGGGGAGGAAAGGGGCTCCGAACCGCGGGGAGCCGGGGATGGGAGGGAGGGAAGGAGGGAGGGAGAGAGGGGGATGCGCATCCCCCTGCTTTGAAAGCGCCGAGATCAGAGGAGCGGGATGTCAAGGAAAGCTCCAAACAGACTCCGCACTCCTTAGGGGTGTGGATTTCCAGGCTGCAGCAGCCAGAAGGTCTCGGCAGCATCATCCACCGGATAACTGCTGCTCCCTGCAGTTGCTACGGTGAGGCTGTGCCGGTGTGCACGGGATGGATGTTGGTGGCTGGATCCTTCCCTCCCCTTGGCTGAGAGCTCCTGGGAGCTGCAGGGGCCGTGCAGCTCAGAAGGACGAGCAGAGATTGGGAATGGCTGAGACGCGGGAGTGAAGCAGAGTCCACGGAGAGGCAGGGCGAGGCTCCAGCCCTGGGATGCACAGGGTGCTGTAGGGGCTCTGGGAGTGGGTCCTGGGGCTGGCTGGCTCTCAGCATCCTGCTGGAGGCATTCCAAAACCCACCTGGCTCCTCACTTCCCCAGCAGCACAAAACCCACCCACTTTCCACCAGCAAACCCCCTGAGCAGCAGCGATGTGATGTGGAGCTGGGAGCAGAGGATGGAGCTGGGATCCCACACTGCCCAGCTCACCGGCCAAAGTCACATCCTGAGCTTGCAGAAATCCCTCAATTATCTCGGGATAATGCAGAGAGCTCCAGGGACAGCGTCACAGCCGGGCTCTGTCACGGTGTTTTGTGCAGATAATTAGAGAGGGATTTCCAACTCCTTTGGCTGGGTGAGGAAAGCGCTGCTGTGGTGCCACGTCCCCGCCTGCAGCGCCACTGCCACCCTAATTAACCCCAGAGGACTGAGGGAAGTTAATGAAGTTGATATTTCAATTAACTCCCTGATTCTACAAGCAAAGCAAACACCAGGCGGGCAGTGCCCACCCGGGAGCTCCCACTGAGCCAGGCTGGGCCATGCCACATGTGAAGGGAAAGTTTTAGGGGGAGACACTCCAGGACACCAGGCCAGGCTGGTCACAGCTTGTCTCTGTTCAGGTCATGTCAAGACCTGAATTTGAACCAAAGCTGGGAGCAAGGAGCGGAATTTTGGAGCTGGAATCCAGTGGAGAAGCTCACTGATGGTCATGGCTTTTTCCTGTCCAGAGAGGGGGAACATTGTCATTAGGGGTCTTGTGTCCCTGCTCTGCAGAGGTGTGACCATCCTGGGCAGCGTGTCCCAAGCACTGCTCCTCAGCACACATCCCAAATCCTTCCCAGGGATGTCCTGGAAGAGCTGGGATCACCCCTGAGAGCTGCCTGCTGCCACCTCCAAAGCCACCATCATCCCCAAAACCCCTGCAAGGACCTTCATGTCCAATTTTTCCTGGAAAGGGCAAAAAGATCCCCCCAGTCCTGCAGGGCCACAGGCTGGGGATGAGCTGCAGGCCAGGAGGGGGTCAGTGCTGGGGCATGTCCACAGTCAATGCTGGATCTCTGAAGCCTGGAGCAGCAGCAGAGCCTCCCCTGGGGCTGCACCTCCCTCTGAGGGTCCGGCAGGGTCAGCAGGGTCTGTCCTGCTGTCCCCACCCTCCCCAGAGGTGGCTGCAGCAGCAACAGCAGCATAGCCCCCGCTGTACTCACCATCCCTGCCAGAGGAGACCTCCCATACAAACCCAGGCTATTATTATCTCAGTCTTCCACCGTGCTAATGGTCTCTCAGGAAACAGACTTTTTTTTTCCTTTTTTTTTTTTTTTTTAGCTTTTAAAACCCACGAGTACGGGAGCGGTGAGAACAGAGAGCTGGGCACGGTGGAGTGGAGCACAGGGAGCAGCGAGCCCAGCGCTGGAGTGACCCTGTCCCCTTGACCTGGCAGGGACACGGAGCAGGGCAGGACCCTCCGAGGACCAGCCCAGGGACGTTCAGGTAGGAACAGCCAGGGATGATGGGCAGTGCTGGGATACTGGGAGTGGCTGTGATGTAAGAGCCCTGCATGGGGTGGGCAGGACTGGGGAGGGATCCCTCGGAATCACAGAATCATGGAATGCTTTGGGTCAGGAGGGACCTTAAAGACTTTCCCCTAGAGCAGGCTCCCTCTCAGGCCCAGCTCCACTGCTCCTTTCCCTCTGCTCACTCCTCGTTTGGCTCTGCCGGGAGCTGGGACCACCGCGACAATCCCCCGTGGATGATTTGGGGTTAACAAGTGGCTCCTGTAAAGGAGAAGCAAAGCAAGAGCTGAGATTATATAAAGGGGGCTGGAGGCAGCTGCGGCACAGGCTGTAATGAATTCCTGGCACCGAGGAGCTCTGAAGATCCAGGGCGATGCAGTGGGGGTGAGGCAGCCCCGGGGTCCCTGGGATGCATTCCTGCCGCTGCTGCAGGGCTGCTGTGAGGGGCAGAGGGCAGGGACGGGCTGAGCCCTCCATGGACCCGCTGGGAGCTGACTCAGCACCGCAGAGCCCGTCCTGCAGATCCCTTCTCCGTCCCAAAATCCCGGAGGGACATCAGAGCCCACGGCTTTGGCAGGAGCGCAGCAACGAGGGGTGGTGGCGGCTGCTGGGGACAGACAGGGAGCAGGGACCCCTCAGGACAATGGAAACTTTGTGTTAGAAAAACTTTTGTGCCTTCCACCCCCAGTAAAGGCAGAGATTGCTGACTGTGCTTACGAGCATCCCCACGCTGCACTGGGGCTGCAGCTCGGATTTTGGATTCATGCAGCGCTTGAAGCAGGGCCCAAACCAGGAGCTTTTAGAGGAGTCAGGGAGTGCTGCCCGCTGGCCTGGCATCCCTGCTCGCACTGGGACCACTGGAATATCCTGGTGTGGAAAATCCTCCTGGTTTGGCTGCAGCCCTGGCTGGCAGCTCCGGGCTCCCACCGCTAATTGCCTGGCTGAGGTTTATCCTTGTTAGACAAGTGCAGCCATTGATCTCATCCCATCCCGGAATAGGCTGGGAGGTTCCCAGCCCGGAGCGAGGGTCCCGGGCGATGCCGCTGGGGGAGGCAGGAGCAGAGCAGGGATGTTGTCACCTTGCGGTGACACGGAGCTCTCCCAGCTCTGACAGCGGCTTCCCTGTCCCTCGGCAGTGCCATCGGCGATGCGAGCCATGGCAGACCAGGCTGCGGTGGCAGCAGACGCCTCTCCAGCCCTGGCAGCATCCCCAGGCTCACCTCGGTGTGGGGACATCGAGGCACCGACGCCGCACGCCGGCAGCACCAGGGAGGAAGGTGGCGGCCGGGATGGCTGCGGGCTCCTTCCCACGCTGGATGGGGACACAAAACGTCCTCCCTCGCCCCAGCCCGGGGGGATGCTCCTGGCCGACCTCCCGCGGGCCCCCCAGCCCCGGCTGAGCCCGGCCAAGTCGCGCACGGCTCCGTCGTCGCCCAGCGTGTCCCCGTCCGAGAGCCGAGCCGCGCTGCTCCGGCTGCGCGACGCCAGGCTGGAGGACACCAGGAGGAGGCTGTCGGAGGCCGTGCAGGAGCCCCTGAGCCGCCTCAGCCGCCTCATGGTCGAGGACAGCAGCCCCACGGGCCGAGCCAAGGAGCCGGGGGGTAGCCCCGGGGGCAGCAGAGGGGCCGGGGGCCGCCGGGTGCGGGACTGGACGCCCTGGGAGCCCACTCTGAATTGCCGCTACGAGATCTGCTCCTACGGGGACGTGATCCAGGTGGTGGAGGTGGCACAGAGAGACGCGGAACCCGCGCTGCCACCGCCCGAGGAGCCGCCGCCAGCGCGGGCCGGGGGCTCCGTGCCGGGCAGGGCGCTCGCCTCCATCGCCCTGCTCGCCTACGGCTACCTGGTGCTGCCGCTGCCGCCCTACGCCGCCGGGCTCTGCGTGGGGCTGCTCTGCGGGATGCTCCTGGGCTTCCTCGCCATCCTCCTCCTCGTGCCCCGTGCTCCGCCGGCCGCTCGGGGACCGTGGGGCCGCCTGCGCCCCAGGCTGCTCCCGGGGGAGCCGCGGGAACCCCCCCACCTGCAGGTAGGACAGGGGTGGGCCGGGGTGAGGGGCTACTGGGGGTCGCAGGGTTGAGCGGGGAGCAGCCGGATCCCTCTTCCCCCTTTTCCAGGGCTGGATGAACCAGCTGCACGTGTACGACCCCGAGCTTTTCCACCCATCGCTGACGCACTCGGTGCTCGCCGTGCTGGACGGGGCCACCCTCAAGCTGTCCTACCCCAAAAGCAACATCCCGCGCCGAGCCACCTTCGAGGAGGAGATCCTGGACACCGTCTTTGTCAGCCACCGCTGCTACGACCTGACCGATGCCAAGGTGAGCCCGGAGGTGCCCAGGACCCTCCCGCGGGGTTCCCCCCACAGCTGGCCCGGCCTCACCCCGCTCTCGGTGCTGCAGGTTTTCCTGTGCCCCCCCAGCCTGGCCCGAAAGAGGACGTGGAACAAGAAATATCCCATCTGTGTGCTGCTCCCCGAGGCGGCGGAGGGACAGGGCAGGAGCGGCGAGGAGCAGGACGCGGAGCTGCAGCGGGATGAGGGGAGCAGGAAGGTGGCGGTGGCCGGGCAGGACATGCCCGGGGACGGCAGGGACAGGTGCCTGTACCTGTTTGGGCGGACGGGGCGGGAGAAGGAGGAGTGGTACCAGCACCTCGTGCAAGCCGCCCGTGGGACACCCAGCAGCCACGGTGACAGCAGGGCAGGTGAGGGGCAGCCACCACGCTTCTGCTCTGGGCCAGGATTGATCCAGGAACACGATTCTTTGGTGGGCAGCAGTGAGCATGGAGGGACGCGGAGGAGCCCAAGGTGTAGCTCGTCAGCACAGGGTGGGTGGCATGTCCCTGGCATCATGGACAGGCACCGTGTCGCCCCTGGTGCCATCCTGACCAAACGGATTGGGTATTAGGAAGAATTCTTTCACCGAAAGGGCTGCCCAGGGCAGGGGAGGAGTGCCCATCCTTGGAGGGAGTTAAAGTCATGTGGATGTGGCACCTGGGGACACGGGTTAGTGCTGGCCTGGGCAGTCTGGGGACTGGTTGCATTGATGACATTAGAAGGGTTTTCCAAGAGAAATGATTCTGTGATTCCACATCCCCAGGCATGAGATCGGCTCCACAGAGCAGCGGCAGCAGCAGCGGGGGCAGCGCCGAGGACATCCCATCCACGGATGCAGCCAGGGATGTGTCAGGAAGCACTGAGGAGATTTACCTGGATTACAGCACCTACATGGCCCGATTTGTGCCAGCACAGGGGGCACCCAGCCCGCAGCAGAGCCCCTCTCACGGAGCTCTGGGCAGCCCCACGCCCACCAAGGTGAGCGGGACAAACTCAGCGCTGGGAGAATTTGGGCTGATGGAGCCCAGCCCAGTTTGTTTGAGCAGCCCCGGGGCAGGGGAGCACAGGACAGCAGGTCCCACTGCTCACGGGGCCACCTGGCCGCAGGGGCTGGTGGCTGCTGTCCCCCCCCAGCCCGGCGAGGACACGGCCAGCATGGCCTGGATGAACGCGCTGGTGGGACGCATCTTCTGGGACTTCCTGCGGGAGCAGTACTGGGCAGAGCAGGTGTCCAACAAGATCCAGAAGAAGCTGAGCAAGATCAAGGTGAGAGGCAGGAGCATCAGATCACCCTGTTCCCAAGGCCGCAGGGCCAGTGGTGACTGTCCCCATGGGGTTTCCCTCCATCAGCTTCCGTATTTCATGAATGAGCTGACGCTGACGGAGCTGGACATGGGCACGTCCATCCCCTCGGTGCTCAGTGCCTCCAACCCCACCATCAACGAGCGAGGTAAGAGCCCCACAGAGGGGCAGGGCTGGCTCCAGGATGGCTTTATGGAGCTGCCAGCCCAGTCCCCAGAGCTGGGAGGGTTTTGTAGCGCACAAGCAGCTCTGAGCCCTGTGGTGCTGACCTGATCTCGCCCTGTCCCTCTCCCTGACAGGGCTCTGGGTGGACATGGAGATCACCTACAGCGGCTCCTTGCAGATGACCCTGGAGACCAAGATGAACCTCAGCAAGCTGGGGAAGGAGAGCTCTGCAGAGGAGAGCGGCCCTGCAGAAGCAGGCAGAGAGGGGTAAGGAATCTGTCCATGGATGGGGCTCATCCTGCTCCTCCTGCCCCAGTGAGGCAAGGCTGCTGTCCCCAGAGCAGCCCTGATCTCCTGGGGCTCACAGGGCCAGGCCACGGCTGATCCTGCTGGCAGACAGCGATGCTGAGTCGTCCAGCGCCGGCTCCTCGGATGAGGACGATGGCACCAGTGCAGAGCCCGTGGGAGCACTGGGAGAGAGGCTCCCCCCGCCTGGCACCGAGGGGTAAGGGGGTGCTGGGGGTCTGCGCCATGGGGGGCACGGGCAGGGGCTGGGGATGCATGGTGCCACATCAGCACAGGGACGTGGGGACAGCGTCCCCGGCAGGGCACACACAGCACCTCGTGGTGGCTTTCAGAGGGGACTCTGTCGTTGTAGGGTGCTGTGGCAGAGGGTGGGGGGACCCCAAAACCCAGCAGGGCTGAGCTGGGGCCCCTCTTGCTTCAGCCACATCAGCAGCAACAGCACGAGCCGGAAGATCCTGCGCTTCGTGGACAAGATTGCCAAATCCAAGTACTTCCAGAAGGCCACGGAGAACGAGTTCATCAAGAAGAAGATGGAGGAGGTTTCCAACACCCCACTGCTGCTGACGGTGGAGGTGCAGGAGCTGGCAGGAACCCTGGCTGTGAACATCCCCCCGCCACCGACCGACCGTGTCTGGTACCAGCTCTGCTTCCCCCGCAGGCACCTCCTGCTCCCAGCTCCTCTTGCTCCCTGCAAGGAGCCACTGCAGGGCTTCGGGCTCATCCTGGGCACCAAAGGGGCTCACTGACTTCAGGCTCATTTCTCTGAGTCTGCATCCAGGCCAACACACATCTGGGGACCCCGAGTTGTCACCTCCTCCCTAAAACCCGTCAGTGGGGCCTCCTGGGCTGTGCCACATCTTTGTCAGGTGATGTTTTCTGGCTCTTTCCCTTCCCCTCACAGGTACAGCTTCCGAGTGCCCCCACAGCTGGAGCTGAAGGTGCGCCCCAAGCTGGGTGAGCGGGAGGTGACATTCCTGCACGTCACCGAGTGGATTGAGAAGAAGCTGAAGCACGAATTTCAGGTGCCTGGGTTGTTGTTCAGGGGCTCAGCAAACCCTGCTGAGGCTTGGGCATTGCTGCCAACCTCAGTTTGGGCTAGGTGTTTCTGCAAAAAGCCAACACCTGGTCTGGTCTGGCCAGCTTGGAACAGTGAAGACACAGAACCCAAATAAGGAGCTCAAGGGATGAGGAAAAGTGATTTCCTCCCATCATTTGCAGCCCTGCCTGAAGCAGGCAGGGTTTGGGATGTGAGGCAGACACCCTGCAGAAGGGCTGAATCCCCCTGTCCGTTCTGGTTTGGGGGTGTTTGGGAGATTTGCCTTCCCAAGGGTTTGTGTTCAGCCTCTCACCGCTGCTCAAGAGCAGAAATGTCCCCACAAATATTTAGGGACTCTCAAAAGCCACCCATTTGGATGGCTTCAAAATACTGGTCCCTCCCCTCTGCTGTGACCACCCTGGCAGCCATAGAGGTGGACAGGGCAAAGAAAAAATATTCCTGCTTGTCCCCACCCTGATATCCAGAGCCAGGACCTTCCTGGGGCTGCTGCTCTGGGGGTGACCTCCAATTCACAGCCCCAGCTCTGAGCTCCTGCCAAGTCACCTCCAGGCAGTGTCCCCATGGTGTTGAAAGCCACTGATTTGTTATTCTGGATTCCACTTTGCAGAAAATCCTGGTGATGCCGAACATGGACGATCTCATCATTCCCATCATGCGCTCTGGCCTGGATCCTTGGCCAGCCACCACAGCACTGCCCCAGGACCTGCCGGCCAAGGGGCACAGGAGGCTCTGAAGCACAACCCCAGGGGCAGGGACACTGCCCAGAGCTCAGGGACCTCGCTGGGACACAGGGACAGCCGGGGCCTGGCCACTGACTGCACCCAGGGCTGTGCCTGGGTTCATCCTCATCCTCTGCTTCTGCAGATGAGCCTCCTCAAATCCTGCAAGCACACGTTCAGGGCACAACCAGGCTGCTGGAGAGCCAGGAATTCCATGGCCACGTTGCCAGGACTCCTGGGCAAGCAGGCAGCTCTGGACAGTGGAGGGCTGGGCTTCCCACTGTCTGGTTCCCAAAGAGGGTGCAGGACACCTGGATCATGGCACTGAAGGAGTTGGGATCATTGCTGATCCAAAATTCCCAGCTCCAAGGCATCTCCCTCCCTGCAGGCAGCTGGGCTGCGAGGAAAGCACAGGTGGGAAAGGATCCCAAGTGAATAAATCCATCACTGGCCAGCCCTGCCTAGCAGCCCTTGTGTTGTACACGAATTTCCACCTCTGCCAAGGATTCCAGCCAGGATCAGGGGGCTTTGAGCAGGGAGAAGCCCCTGGGTTGCACCTTCAGCTTGGCAAGAGCACTGCTGGATGTGTGGGAGAGGCACTGAGGGCACAGTCAGGAGAGGCTCTGGATTCCCAGTGGAAACTGCGGCAGAAGTGCTGGTGCTCTGCTCTCTGCTGGGTGAGAGGAGTCTGTGGTGATTTGGGTGAGCGGGAAAAATTCACTGGGCATAAGAAAGGGAGGGACCAGAGGACAGAGCAGGCACTTGTCTGTCCCAGTTAGTCCCTGTCCATGTGGGCCAGTCCCAAATGCCATTTTTCCCATCCCCACCTGCTGAGGAGCCCAAAAACAGAAGCAGAGAGGGAGCAGGCATGGCTTGGAGCCCTTTATTGCAAGTGCCCGGTCAGGCAGCCTTGGATCTCCATACCTAGAGCTCTTCCTGCACACCTGGCTTCTCCTTCACCAAATGTTTCTTCTGGGGGCCCTGGAAGAGAACAGAGAGGAGGGTTTGGATTTGGGGACACACAGACCTTGCCTGAATGGCTCTGTTAAACAGAAAGGCAGTTCTGGCCAGCAGCTGAAAAATGGGGTTATCCCACAGCAAATCAATCCTATGGGAGCAAGTGGCAGGAATTACTCATGTCCCTTCCAGACAAATGTGATGTTTTACCACAGAATCCATGGGGCAAAATGGCAAAGAAAAGAGCTGCACCCAGGTCAAACCTCCTCCTGTCACCGAGCTCCTCGTCACAGCAGCTCAGGGCTGGCAGTGACACAACAGGCTCCTGACACTGAGCTGAAGGAAATCAGCTTAACCTCTAAGGAGCTCTGCAAAGGCAGTGCCTAACCAATCCCCCTGCCAGCGCTAAGGAGGCTTAGCCAGCTGCACATGGCATTTCTGGCTGACAGGCCAGATCCAGACCCAGTTTACATCTGCGTGGGTCCCAGGCAATTGTTTCTTTCCCTTCTCCTTCTCCCTCTCCTGGTTTACTTAGTGCTTCCTCCACTTCAGACTCAGACTCAAACCAGCCTGGTGAAGGCTGCAAAACTATTCGGGAAACTGCTGTGTTTGGATTATTTAATTTTTTTCCCCCCTGGATTTAAGGAAAATACACTTCTTGGCCTTCTTGAAAGCTTCTGACAAAAGCACCACAAATTTGCATCTGAATTTGACCCAAACTTTTTTTCCTCTAAGAACATTAAAGCTATAAATCATTCCAAACAAATCAAAGCAGTGCACAATTGCAAGTGAAAGGGACCATATGGCCAAGACAGTGCCTGCCAAGTTAACTGCTTGTTTAAAACTTCCCGTGGTGAATGGGAACTGGTTGCCCATATGGTCTTTTATTTGTTGGTAGAGTTGTCTTGGATCACTGACACAACCATCCTGTTCTTCCTAAGCATCATTTCTGCTGTCTGAACTGAATTCATGGCTGTCTTTAGGCAAGAGAGTCCCAAACATTCATTTGGCTGTTGTTGTATCAAGAAACAGATCACAGAATCATGGAATCATAGAATCCTGGAATGGCTTGGGTCAGAAGGGACATAAAACTCATCCAGTTCCACCTTCCTGCCCATGGACACCTGGAAGATGCTTGGCTGAAGCAGTTGCTGTGGCCCCACAATGAGTTGGAGGCAGCCCAAGGAACTCACCATGAAAGCTCTCTTTTCCTGAGCTGTCTGGAAGCGGCCATGGCCGAATTTGGAAGTGGTGTCAATGAACTTGAGCTCGATGGCTTCATGGGCCCGGCGGCTCGTGTGCACCAGGAGGGACTGGGGAAAAACCGTCACAACATCAGGAGAACCATCACAGAAAGCCAGGGCAGCTGCTCTCGTGGCAGCAGGGTTGGAATATCCTCTAAACAA
>PYHW01010607.1:6565323-6580515 GCA_013186435.1 Turdus rufiventris | reverse complement strand
GAATCACAGAATCACAGAATCTCAGAATCACAGAATCACAGAATCTCAGAATCACAGAATCTCAGATTCACCAGAATCAGAATTCTCAGAATTCTCAGAATCAGCCAGGCTGGAGAAGACCTCTGAGATCACCAAATCCAACCTATGACCTGACACCAACTTGTGACCCAGACCATGGCACTGAATGCCACCTCCAGTCTGTCCTTAAACACCAGTGACTCTATCACCACATCCCCGGGCAGCCCATTCCAATGCCCAATCACCTTTCTGTGACAATCCAAGGTTTCATTTCTGAAATGACCCACAGCCCTCAGAGCTCTGAAGTTCTCCAGCTCCATCCACTTTCCAATGGCCTCAGCACTACACTCGTGTGTGACACAGCACCAAAGAGTGTCCCTGCCCAGCATTTGGGGGGTTCTTCGTGTGGGGAATGTGCTCCTGGAGAGCTGCAGCCCATCCCAGCCTGCTGCTCTCACCTTGCGGAGGGTGAGCACGCGCTTCCTGGTGCCCACCACGCAGCCCTTCAGCATGAGGAAGTCATTGTTGACCTCACCATAGTGAGGGAAACCACCCTGTGGAGAGAGCAGAGGGGTTGGTGGGCAGGAGAGCTGGCTGGGAGAGTTGGGAGGGTCACAGCCCTGTCACCCCTCAGCCCTCACCATTGGTGTGATGGTCTTCTCGGTGATATCGTAGTTGGTCGAGGCGTTGTTCCTCACCACTTTGCCATCCTCCACGTGGATCCCATGGCCAATGCGGTAAATCTGGGAACAGACAGGCAGTGGAGGTGGAGATTCTCCTGCCCCTTTGCTGAGAAGCTTCACAGGGTGACAGGATCCCCCACAGAATCACGGGATTTTCACCAAGGTGTGCCCTCGAGCAGCGGAAAGCACCAGGAGATGTCCAGGGAAACATCCAAGAGGATGCAGGGAGCTGAGGGCACTGTGGGAAGGAGGGTGGTGACAGCCTGAGGGAGCCCCTGGGCCATCCATACCTTCTTGTTGATCTCGGTGCGGTGGTGGTAGCCCTTCTGGCCAGCCCGGGCGATGGAGTAGCCCACGCGGGCCGGGTGCCAGGCCCCGATGCAGGCCACCTTCCGCAGGCCCTTGTGGGTCTTCCTGGGCAGCTTCTTGGTGTGCCAGCGGCTGGTCACCCCTGGGAGAGTGGGAGCAGTGGGCAGAGTCAGCAGGGAGGGGCTGGGGCTGGGGCAGGAGAGTCCCAGTGCTGTCCTGAGGGACATTCCTGCTCTCCTGAGGGACATTCCTNNNNTCCTGAGGGACATTCCTGCTGTCCTGAGGGACAGTCCCATCATTCTCCTGCAGTTGTCAGAGCAGGCTGTGTTGGGAGGAGATCAGGAGTTGTTCTCACTTCCCACAGCTCTGGTCAGACTGGGAACTGTTCCATGCACATCTCCAGGGACAGCCACAGCCCTGCACGTGTGGGGTTTGTGAGACATTCACACCATCACAGGATGGTTTGGATGGAACTCTCCAGTTCCAACCCCTGCCATGGTTGCTTTTTGTACTGACAGTGCCTCTGAGCCTCCTGGGAGGCCTCTGGGCAAAACAGACAACACAGTTTTCACTGGCCTCAACCTCAGGGAAAATCTTTCCACCTTGTCAGCTCCTTTGTATCTACATCAGAGGTTCCCTTGTTGAATTTTTCCCTTGCTGGAATCCTTGAGATTAAGGAAACCAAGCCTGCCACAACAGAACTGGATGTCATGCTTACGATCCTGAGGCACTTTTCTACTCCCTCTACAAAAAGTTCAGGGTTCTCAGTGTGGTTAACAATCTCCTAGCCCACAAGCACTGATGGGCAGAGCCATGTGAGGACAGCCCCAAAGCCCTGTACCTTTCATGCCGTGGCCCTTGGTCACACCAATGACATCGATCATCTCGTTCTGGCTGAAGACATTGTGCACTGAGATCTGCCTCTCCAGCCTCTCCCGCGCCCAGTCGACCTTCTCAGCCACTGTGCCCCCATTCAGCTGGATCTCCATGATGTGGGCTTTCTTCTGCCTCAGTGGGAGCAGCCTCATCTGCAGCACACAGCGCTTTTGGGTGATGTGTGGCCCCTCATCCCACATAGCTGGGTCACCCACAATTTGGGAGGGGCACAAGGGTGGGCAGAGCCAGTGCTTCACCTCTCTGCCACACTCAGCCCCTTCCACAGCAGCCCTGGGGCAGCAGCTATTTGTATCTGGGATTTTATGGAGCCAACTCCTTGAGCCCAGAGACCCCGTCTGGCCTTGAACCAGCTTAGGTCTCCCCCAGACTCCAAAGCAGCCCTTAACTGCAGGGATCAGCATTAAAATGGGCTCCTGTGTGTGTGCTCATCCAGCAATCAGCATCTGGCAAAACTGTGCCTGGCTGTGGGGTTATTTTTGCCCAAAACATTTGACACCAGTTGCTAATTTGAGGTGATCATGAGGCCCAAGGTCCTTTGCTGACACAGAACCCAGGACCTGCCCATGCTCTGCCCTCCTCCTGCTGTCCCCTCGGGGTGTGTGGGCTCCCATCGGGATGTGGGGGCTCCCCAGTGTTCCCAAAGCACAGCCCCACAGCAACCCTGGAGCAGAAAGCTCTGGAGGAGGACTGGGAGGTCAAGAGGCAGCAGGAAAGGTCAGCCATTACCTCCTCACACCCTCTCAGCCCCTGTGACCCCCCCAAAACCCCCCTGATCCCACTGCCAGGCCCTTCAGAGCTGAGGGAGCCCCCGAGCCCCCCTGCCCATGCCAGGGGGAGGCTCTGACCTGTGTGTGCATAATGACACGGATGACCTTGCAGTACTTCTTCATGGCTGCAAAATCCTTCTCCAGCTGCTTTTTCCCAGCCTCATCCTGCCATTTTTTGCAGTACTTGGTGAACGCCTTCTTCTTGCTCTTGTGCCTGGGGACAGAAGTGGTTTAACATCCATCAGACTGAAAAAGGGCTTGTGACAGTGCAGAGAGGGGACAGGTCACCTTGTCAGCCACCTCCGGCGAGGCACAAGGAACCTGTGGATACCTGAGCCTCACCTTGAGGTGGGAAGAGGGAAGCGGAAAATGAGCCGTGAAAAGGGTTTGTTCAAGGGTAATTCAAACCTTTCTGCATGAGAAATGCAGTTGTCTCCCACTGACTGACTCAGCACCATCGAAACACAAAATCAGAGGCAAAATCAGAGGCAGGAGAAAGCGGGGATCAGAGGCTTGTGGTGGGTGGGTCTCCATGGCACTGTTACAGGAGACACAATTCCTGCAGCGAGGAAATTCGTGTTTCCACTTCCCTCTCTGCTGAGGGGTGCTGATATTTATGAGGGCCAAGGGCCACATTCTGCAGCAATTTTACCCCTGGCAAATCTGGTTTCAGTCCAGCTCAAGGATTCCAGTTAACTGGGGGCTGATGAGCCAGAGCTGCATGAGGGAAAAGGAACCTGCCATACGATACTGTGGAGAGAGCTAACTTGGTTCGCCTATTAGAATAAATTTACATATGCAAATGCTGCTCCTCATCGGGCTGGTTGCAGTCCCTGTGCATGACTAAGTAGGCAGCAGTTTCACTCCACAGGAGCTGAGCTGTTTGGGCATCCTGGAGAGCCTGTGGAATTCCAGAGATCCCTCCCAGGCAGACCCCCAGGAAATCCCTACTCTGGGAACCCCAGAATCGATGAGGTTGGAAAAGTTCTCCAAGATCATGGAGCCCAACCTGTGACTGCTCCCCACCTTGTCAGCCAGAGCACTGAGTGGCACATCCAGGGGTGCCTTGGACACCTCCAGGCTGGTGACTCCACCACCTCCCTGGGCAGTTGCAGTGTTTAATGACCCTTTTCCGGGAGCACCTACCAGTTCTTGTAGAAGCGCCGCCGGCACTCGTCGCTGATGTGCTCAGCAAAAACAGTCTTGAAATTCCTCAAGCCCTTGGGTGTCTCGATGTAGCCCACAACCCCCACCACCACCATCGGGGGGGTCTCGATGATGGTCACAGCCTCCACCTCTTCCCTCTTGGAGATCTCTGCAAAGGGTTGTCTTTTGGGATCAGCTCATTCCCTGGAGGATTCCCACTGTCACAGAGAGTGCTGGGGGCAGGGTCGTGTTCAATCTCAGCCAGCCCCAGCCTTCCCACCTCCCAAACCACCACTCATCAGTGGGGAGAGTTCCAGGAACCCCCAAACTCAGCCTGTGCTGAGGTGGCCTCTGACCATCCAAGATCCGGATTGCCAGGATTTAACCTAGGAGCCAGGATTTAACCTAGAAGCCAGGATTTAACCTAGAACTCTGGTTTCCCCCACCCCAGCCTTTCCCAAGGAGCCTATTCCCTCCTTTCCCTGGTGGATGTGGCCACTGCAGCCAAGCCTTACTGAGCCCAGGCCGGTGCACCTCCCTCACAGTGTGGGTCATTCCAGCCTTGTAGCCCAGGAAAGCTGTCAGGTGCACTGGTTTGCTGGGGTCATCCTTGGGCCAGGCCTTCACCTTCCCTCGGTGCCGGCGGCTCCGTTTGTGGGGCAGGAAGCCCAGGTGGCCGTGCCTGGGAGCCGAGAACTTGCGGTGGGACTGCGGAGAGGAGCAGCAAAGAGAGGCTTTACCCCGGGAAATGGGGTAAAAAAACACAACAAAAACACAGCAAAATCCTCCCCTTTGAGATGGGAATGACATAGAGATTCTGGGCTCTTCCCTGAGTTGTAACAGGGAAGGATTTTGTTCAAGCTTCTGTCATGTACATGGAAAAATGGCATAGAATACTGGAATGGTTTGGGGTCAGAAGGACCATAAAACCCAGCCAGTTCAACCCCAACACCTTCCACCATCCCAGGCTGCTCCAAGCCTCATCCAGCCTGGCCTTGGACACTTCCAGAGATCCAGGGGCAGCCACAGCTCCTCTAGGAATCTGTGCCAGATCTTCCCTACCCTCACAGGGCAGGATTTCTTCCTAATACCCATTCTAAATCTACTCTCTGTCAGTGTGAATTTACTAAATTTCTGGACAAATTATGCTTTTTAATGCTTTAATGACTTATATAAAAAACATGATCTCCCTCCTTCAGCTTTCTCTAGAGGACTTTGAAGAAGAAATACATTCTTTGCTAGGTCTGTCCTTCTGTGTTCTTAATGACAACCATTTATTTTGTATCCTGTAGCACCAAAAAAGCCTGCTTGGAATTCCTGGGCTTGTTGTCATCAAGGCAAATGGCACAAAACAAGCACAGCAAAGGGTCGGGCAAACAGGGGAAAGGATGCCCAAAGGAATGAGTAACAAGAACATGCACAGGCTCTAAAGGCACCTTGAAAGCCAGATGAGAAGAGATAAACACAAAAACCTCAACCACAAGCAGTGAAGGGTTAGTCCTGCAGTTTTAGGGCAGCCCAGATCAGTCGCAGCACTCGGCTGTGCTTTGCACCAAGCTCATTTTCCAGCCTGAGAGGAGCTCTGAGGGTTCTGACCCCGTTCCAGCACCACCAGCAGCACAACCCAGCCCTGCTCGCTGCCCCTCGCCCACCAGCGATTCCAGCAGAGCTGTACCAACCATGGGATGTCTTCAGCCCGGGGCAGCAGCAGAGAGAGGCTGTCAGGGAGTGCCTCCCCAGATTAATACTCGAGATGGGTATGGGTCTGAAGACACAAATTTAGCCGCTCGCTTCACCCGCTGCGATATTCATTTCATTCCTGGCAGGTTGGACACGACAGTTGTGGTGTGGTAAAGGTCAGTTGGTGCTGGCTCAGTTTACGCTTCTCCCTCCTGAATAAGTCTGATGTGAATGGCAGGAATTAGGGCAGTTTCCTGAATTAGGGCAGTTTCCAAAAGGGCTTCCACACACCCAGAGCTGTGAACACCTGCACCAGGTACCCAATCTCTCTGTCAGCCCAGGCTTTGTGATTCTCATCAGAAAAGAGATCGAGACCATAAATCTCAGAATCATAGAACAGTTTGGATTGGAAGGGACTTAAAAATCATCCAGTTCCAACTGCTGTTATGGGCAGGGACATCTTCCACAGCCCTGAGTGTGTGCAAGGCCCAGGCTCTGCTCTGGGGCCCAGAAATGGCACCAGAGTGTGAAAAACACATTTTACTGTTTTGGCAAAATTGAAAAGGTTTAATAAAATCATAATAGGAGACAAACATAAAGTAAAGAGTTAAAATGGCTGGGTGCTTGGCAAGCTACTAGGACCACGCAATGCCCTTTTAAATACGTTTTACAATACACCAACTTGTTGTATATTCATAGTTTTTTATGTATAGTCAAACTTTTTTGGGGAACTCTTTAGTGTGGCCACTTTTTGGGTTTGCTTTTTTAGAGTATGCATGTTTTTTGGCTTGTGGTTTTAATTTTTTTCTTATTACTTTTTAATTTGGGTAGTGGTCTTGGCTTTTTGTAGTTGGTGAGGGTTGATAATTGTCGTGTTAGTTGCAGGGTTTCTATTATACGTTCACGGGTTGTTATTTTAACTAAGCAGGTAGTTGAAGCATACTATCTTTAAAAATTTGTGTCTAACTTTTGCTGTTAGAAGAAAAGAAAAAAAGCCTGTATCTGTACAGGGGTGCGGGTCAGTGGCACCTTGTACGCCTCCCAGTCATCGTACTCCCGCATCTATACAGAAAAGCTATTTTAACATTATACAATAGCATTTATCCCAATATGTGCAAAACGCCAATATTAGGTCATGCACTTGTAACAATATGAATGGGCAGGGACTGATCCCAGCGAGTTCCACCTGGACATGAGGCAGAACCTTGTCCCTGTGCACAGATCCCACACAGGGTGCGGAGTGTCGCTCCCTGGCGCTATCCCAAAGCCATCTGCTCCCAGTCCTGTGCCACGCGCTGTGGGATGGCCCTGCTGAGCAGGGAGGTGGCACAGAGGGACACACTGCGGGTTCTCCCAACCCGATCCATGCCGCGCTTCTGGAATCCCCTCACTGAGGAGGGACTACAGCTCCCGGCGTGCCCCGCGGCCGCCGCCATGTTCGGCGCCCGGCCCCCTCCGGGGTCGCCGCCATGTTCCCGCGTTCCCGCCCCCTCAGGGGTCGCCGCCATCTTTCCGCGCCGCCGCCGCGATGCCGGAGGATCATGACTGGGAGGCGTACAAGGTGCCGCCGACCCGCACCCCTGTCTCCGAGAGGACCACGTCGGTGCCCAACCCCGTCAACTACTTCCAGTCCGCATTCAACTATGTCATTGACGCGCCCATCGCCTTAGTCCGAGGTACCGGCGGGACGAGACCACTCCCCCCGTCCCCACGTCCCCCTCCCCGTGGGAGTTCGGCCGCGACGCGGGGACAGGGACACGGGGATGGGCACAGCGGGGCACGGGACAAAGGCGTGAGGACACGGGCACCTGGACAGGCAAAGGGCACACGCAAGGACACAGGGACACTGACAGTAACAGCACGAGCAGAGGGACCGGACACTGGGACACAAGGACATGGACATTGACAAGAACACAGCAGGGACATAGGGACAGGACAGATACAGGGACAGGAGACACAACACGGACACGGGCAGACATGGACAGGGGACACACAGTAGGACAGCGTGGACACAGGGACATGGGACACAGACAAGAACACAGTATTTATAGTGGGACATGGACATGAGACACATCATGGACACTGGGACAGATAGAGGGACAGCAGGACGTGGGACACAGGTCAGCTACTGGGAGAGGTGCAGGGGGATGCCACAGAGGGACAGACACACAGCTGGGCATGAGCTGGACACAGCAGTGGAGGCACTGCTGCTGCCTGGGGAGGTGGCACCGGGCAGTGCCAGCACTGGGGCTGTGCTGCCCCTTAGAGCTGGGTGTGTGACCAGGCTGTCCCTGCAGAGTGGATCGAGAAGTGGCAAGGCAAGAACAAATTCTACTACTACCACCAGAAGTTCCGCCGTGTGCCTGACCTGAGCGAGTGCCTGGAGGGTGACTACCTGTGCTACTATGAGGCTGAGGCTCAGTGGAGGAGGGACAGGTATGGCTGCCCCTGGACTGTCCCCAGCGAGGTCACAGCAGAGCACACAGCTCTGGGACCCGCAGCACTTTGGTGGATGCTGAGGCAGCACCTCCAGCCCACCCCATTACTCATCAGCGTCCTGCTGTCCCTGCAGCATTAGGGACCAGGACCCTGAAAATCCCAGAGCTGACATTGCACCCTTTGGTTCAGCTTTTCTGTCATCTCATGGCTGCTGTTGCATTCCTCACCATCTTTCCTTTCCTGCAGGATGGTTGATCAGCAAATCGTGGAGATAGTCCGGGAACGGCTGGCTGCGTGCAAGCAGAGGGAAGGGCCCAACCAGTTCCAGAACTGTGCCAAGGAGATGGAGCTGCTGGCACAGGTCACCAAGGCCTACCAGGACAGATGTGAGTGTGGCAGCAGCACACGGGGAAGGGGGGTCTGACAGCACATCCCACATTGTCAGGGAACACAGGTTTGTGGGATGCACTGCTCAGACCTTTCCTTTCTTTTTCAGATGGTGACCTGGGTTACCATGGCAATGCACGGACATGTCTGATGAAGCAGAAGCACAGGATGATGGAGGAGAGGAAAGCAGCACAGGAGAATCAGAGCTAAACAGCTCCTCCCTCCATGGTGCTGCTATCTAAGTGCATGTTGCTTCCTTGACCTCTGGTGGTCTTGGCCTCCACAATAAACAGACACCTGTACAGTTGGGATTTGTATTCATTCTTTGAAGAGCTCTGCAAGCCCTCAGCTCTATGCACTTGGGGCTGTCAGTTCCTCTCCTCCATGAGCCACCAGAACACTGAGTGTGCTGCTCTGCCCTGAACTCCCTGGGATGAACACACATCCCTGAAGGCCAGGCTGGACAGAGCTTGTCTAGTGGAGTGTCCCACAGCAGGAGGTGGAACTGGATGAGATTCCAGGTCCTTTCCAGCCCAACCCATTCCATGCTTGTAATGCCCAAGCACCGACCCCCACATCACACCAAGCAACCATTCCTGGTTCTCTGATCGCTTTATTCTCGTACAAAACCCACTCAGGTGGTGGCCACAGCGGCTGCCTGGGTCCTCTGCACCGACACTCTTGTGTGGGTCTTGGCCAGATGATCAGTGAACTCCTGCAGAAAACAGCAAAGGGTTATTCCCCCAAACCCCTCTCACGGCTTCCTCAGCACCACTTCCCATCCCTGCTGTGCTCAACTTTTCAGCTATCAAATCTTTGTGTAATCAGAAATCTGAATTTTAGTGGCAAGAAGGCTAAGATTTGAGCTGCAGGTTACCAAAATGCTCTTACCTGGTAAGGAGACTTGGTGAAGACAGTCTCTTTCCAGAGGTCAGGAGTCAGGTAGCTGTAGGTTTTGGAGATGGCATCGAAGGTGGCTTTGGCTGCAGAGAGATGTCACACACTGCCCGTCACACACTGCTGCAAAACCAGCCCGTTGATTATATCCCCCAAAATACACCCCCAGTTATGAAAATGTGGAATTTTGCAAGGACCAGGGAGACCATGGCAGGGTCTCTCTGATGAACCCACAAAACTCAGGTTTCTCTCTCTCTCCATTTACGACAATTACACTACGGGACGCAAGTGCAATCGCGCAGATTGGGAGATTTGGGAGTGTGACAGCTTTAAACCCCACATTCCTGGGATTACCTTCAACAGAACCTGCACTGCCAGCAGAAGTCGTGGCTTCTGCCTCACTGCTGGGGGCACAAACCTCAATAAAACAGCTGCTGTGCCCCATCAGTGACAAAAGTGACCAGAAGCTCCGTGCCAGCCCCGGAACTCACCGAAGTTGCCGAGGGTGGCCGTGCAGCCCCGTGCTGACGTGTAGCAGTCGTCGATTCCAGCCATCATCAGCAGCTTCTTGGGGACAGGGGCGGACACGATCCCGGTGCCACGGGGAGCCGGGATCAGGCGCACCAGCACGGAGCCACAGCGCCCGGTGACCTGCAGGGACACAACGGGTCAGCCCCAGAGCAGAGCCCTGAACAGCCCCAGGGCCAGGCCGGCGGGACACGCACCTTGCAGGGCACCGTGTGAGGCTTCCCGATCTTGTTGCCCCAGTAGCCGCGTCGCACGGGCACGATGGACAGCTTGGCCAGGATGATGGCCCCGCGGATGGCCGTGGCCACCTCCTTGGAGCACTTCACCCCCAGCCCCACATGGCCGTTGTAGTCCCCGATGGCAACAAACGCCTGCAAAATGAGGAATTGTCACTGCTCCCTGCAGGGATACTCCCAGCTCACCCCCGAACCTTACACACAGCTCTTGAAACCCATTTTTCCCCTCAGAGTTCATCCTTCAGTCAGAGTCAGCCAAGGTTAAAGCACTCCCTGCTACAACCTCACTCTGGTCAGAACTCCCCAAGATTTCCCCACAGTGTTTCCTCTTTATACCCAAAACTTCTGAAAACCCAACACTGCTGTGCAAGAATGACTGAGTTTTGCAGTGTTAGAAGAGTTTGTTAAAAGGAAGTTTAAAAGTCTTGCAGTCCAACTTTTGGGCCAGTGCTGCTTCATCTGCACACATCACTGGCATTTTAAAGCTAATACATTTAACAAACTACTCACAGCAAAATATTTATTTACGGGATGTGACAGTAAAAGGGATTTGGAGTGACTACAATTACACTGAACATTCAGGAGGGAAGTTGTTAACAGGAGGATCCAGAAAAGCAGGATTACCTTGAACCTGGTACGCTGCCCAGCACGGGTCTGTTTCTGCACTGGCATAATCTTCAGCACCTCATCCTTCAGCGAGGAGCCCAGGAAGAAATCGATGATCTCCGACTCCTGCAAGAGTCAGGCACTGAGCACACAGAAATCATGGAACCCTAGAATGGTTTGGGTTGACAGGGAATGGGCAGGGACACCTGCCACAGTCCCAGGGTGCTCCCAGCCCTGTCCAACCTAGCCTGGGACACTCCCAGAGATCCAGGGGCCGCCACAGCTTCTCTGGGAATCTGTGCCAGGGCTCCCCACCTTCACGGGGAACAATTCTTACCCAATACCCCATATGGCCCCATCCAACGGCCCTCTCCAGCTCTCCTGGAGCCCCTTTAGGCTCTAAGGTCTTCCCGGAGCCTTCCCTTCTCCAGGGGAACAACCCCTGCCCTCCCTGCCCGGCTCCACTGCTTGGAGCATCTCCCTGACCCATCACTTCCATGTCCACAGCAACTCACCTTAATGGGGAGCGAGAAGAGGTAAATCTCCTCAAGAGACTTGATCTTCATATCCTTGACCAGGCGACCGAGTTTGGTGACAGGAATCCACTGGCAGAGAAATCCATGGGCAAGAGTCACCCGGTGCCAGCACCCGCCGGGAGCCGGCTCTGCTGCCCCATCCTCGGGGCTGGCAGCACCCCCGCCCCCGGGTCCCCACTCACCTCCTTGTCCTCGGCTTTACCCCCGCGAGCCCCGCGGCCTCTGCCACGGCCTCTCCCGCGGCCACGGCCGCGGCCCCGCAGCCCGGTCCCGAATCCACCGCGGAAGCCCCCGCGGGCCGCTCCCGCTCCTCCCGCAGCACCGGCGTCGTCCGCCATTTGCTGGAACAAAGCGGGACATGAGGCGGGCCGCGGCGGGCGCGGATGGCGCCGGATGGGCCGGGCCGCCCGGTGCCACCACCACGACTCCCGCCATACTTACGTGATCTCTCAGCGTAGAAGGCCGCGCTACGGGACCGCCCGCTATTTATACTGCACGGGCATCTCGCGAGAGGAGTGCCTGCCCTGCGACCTGAATGAGGAATACAACGCGAGCTGGAACGAGCGATTTATGGTAAATCATACAGAGTACGGGGCAGCAGCGCCCGGTAGTGCCAGCCCCGCAAAATGAATGAGTAATATATCATGGGCTAGAACGAGCGATTCATGATAAATTATACAGAGTGCGGGGCGGGCGCGGCTCCCGGGATAAACGGGCGCGCACCGCCCGAGCCCTCAGAGCGCGTCGGGGCTGCGGTAGGTGAGGGGCTGTGGGTACGTGAGTGGGGGGCTACTGCCGCATCTTCCTCCTTCCGTGCGCCTTTGGTCTTTCTAAAGCGGTACTGGGAAGGGGTTATGGCGCTGCCTGAGCCGGAGCCCGGCCGGGTGAGGTGCAGGGAGCGTCCCAGGAAGGCGCTCCGGCGGCCGAGGTAGCGCCCGGCGCGGTCTGAAAATCATTCGGGGTCTGCTGTGGCCCCGGGTGAGATTACGGCGCCCATAGCATCGGGAACATTAAGCTTATTGCCCACGGTTGTCTGTGGGCAATGAAACCCATGTTCCCATAAGCCCCGTGCCCGGCGGGCACCGGGAGTGCGGGGTTCTAGGGGCTGTTCTAGGGGCTGTTTTTTACAACTTTGTTCTGTTCCAGGTGCCGTTCCTGGCGCGGCCCCGCCATGGCTGGGCTGACACTTGGCGGCGATCCCTTCCCCGGAGGAGCTGTGAAGAGCACGGGGATGCCGTGATGGACGGCGACACGGGAGTGACAGCTGAAAGCGACTCGTTTTGTATTTTGATGTGCAATAAAAGATGAAATGCTTAAAAGATAAAGCGTCTCTCGTCTTTGTAATTGCCAAAAGTTTTGCTTTGCGCTGTGGTGGGACCCGGCAGGTCGCTTCCTTGGGGCGGGGAGGGGCGGTTTTGCTGGAGAACGCTCGGGATCGCGGAGAAGATGCAGCGCAGGAGCTGCCCGGGCCGGGGCTGCGCCGCTTTCACGGACGAACGGGGAATTTTATCCCGTGCTCCGGAGCCCGCGCCCCGCGTGGCGCTGGTGGCGCCCCTCGTGACGTCACGAGATGGAACCGGAAGTAATCCCTCACTTCCCGGAAGTGGCGCCGGAAGCACGTGGACCGTGGCCATGGCGGACACAGACGCGGCCGCCACCGCTGCCGCTACCCCTGTGCGCTTCAAGAGCAAGTGAGGGACCGGCCTGGGGCTTCGAGGGCGAGCAAGGGCCGGGCTGGGTTGGGCTGGGTTGGGCTGGGCTGGGCCGTGCGACCGGAGCCCCCGGGCCGCCGCCGCTCCGCTTTAACGGGGCTTCTCCGCGCTTCTTTTTCCCTTCCAGCTACGCCGCGACGCGGAAGATCGAGCCGTTCTACAAAGGAGGGCGAATCCAGGTAATCCCGGCTCTGGAGGGACATCTGGGAATGTCGCCCCTCCTGGCTCTAACGTTGCTGGTCCCGATCCTTTTTTCTCCAGATAAGCCAGGATGGAAAGTTCATGTTCTGCCCCTGTGGGAGCAAAGTCAACGTCATCGATGTGGAAACGGGAGCTCTCCTGCACAGCCTCCAGCAGGTGACGGAGATCGGCCTCTCCTGAGGTTTTTCGAGCCTTCCGGAGGGTTTCTCACTGTGGATGTGAAGTTCCCGGGAGTGAGGAGTGCAGGGAGCATGGGAACGGACCCAGACACAGCTTTTGGGTGGTCCCCGAGTTGTGCTCGGTGTCAGCAGAGCCGCCTGGAGAAGGGAGCTCTCCGATCTCTCCAGGGATGCTCTAACTGTGGGATTTCCCTTCTGTTTTCCCAGGATGAGGAAGAGGATGTCACAGCATTTGTGCTCAGCCCTGATGATGAGGTGGGTTTGTGCTGGGGGCTGTGAGCAGCCTGGGACAGGCTGAGCCAGAAATGGGGGGAATTTTGGGGTGTCTGTGCAGGACTTGTACTCGATTATCCTTGTGCATCTCTTCCAACTGGGGATATTCCATGGTTCTATTCCATGCCCTGTGGGTTTCTGGGATCCCCCTGGAGCCTTCTCAGCCCCTTCCCTGTGGGTCAGACTCAGAGCTGCCCAGAGCCTGAGCTCCAGCGGCAGCTCCTGTGCTGTGTGGGACTGACAGAACCCAAACCCCCTCAGTGACTCCGTGGTTATGGTGCCTGTGAGAGGCTGACCTGGAACAGAAGCTGAAGGAATAATAAGGATTTATTAAAAAGGATTCACCTTGGACAGTATGAGAGCTTGGTTGAGGTTACACCCAAGTAGAATGATGGGAAGAGTTTTCACACTTTTATAAGTTTTGGTCCATTTCCATATTGGGGTTCATTCTCCAATTCCAGCTCCAGGTTCTGCAGCCCCATCCTCCCAGATTCTCTCCTCAATTCCCTGCTGTTTTCACTTTTGGGGCTGGAGCTGCAGCAGTGTCCTTGTTTCTGGGGTTGGAAATGGATTTTGTGTGACTGACTGTGAGGAGAACTTGCTGACACTTTATGTGAAATTCAGAGTTACACACCAATGCAGTGCAGAATCTGGAAAATACAAAAGCCACAACTGAAGGCATCAGCTACTGGAGCTTCCCCTGTCCCTGTGTCCCCAGGTGCTGGTGACAGGGAGCCGGGCACTGCTGCTGCGCCGCTGGCACTGGAGGGAGCCCCGGTGTGAGCGCACCTGGCGAGCCGTGCACACCGCGCCCGTGGCCACTATGGCCTTCGACCCCACGGCCACCCTGCTGGCCACAGGTACCTGTGCCTTTTCCTGCTCCTGGAGAAGCTCCTGAGAGGTTCAGAGCCCCGGTGCCGTGCCCAGTTTGGAGATCTGGACTTCCCACTCTTTCTGTTCCCAGGTGGCTGTGACAGCACCATTAAGATCTGGGATATGATCAAGCACTACTGCACACACAACCTGAAAGGATCCTCTGGAGTGGTACAGTAAGGAGCAGTCCTGGCTGTGCTGGGATATTGGGATTGATGTGGAATTCTTGAGTCAATGGAACAGGATGGTCCATTCCGAGCAGGTTCTGGGCTCTTCCTGGGTTTTGGGAGCAGGGTTAAGGCTGATTCTGCCCAGAGAGTTTGGTCAAGAATTTTCGTGGAATCACAGAATTGTTGAGCAGGGACACTTTGCACTAGCCAGGATGCTCTGAGCCCATCCAAGCTGTCCTGCTGTGGGATGTGCATTATTTCAGGGTTGGGTGATTTATTCCTGTCCTGTCCCTCTCCTCCTGCCCAGCCTGGTGGAGTTCCACCCCGACATCTCCCGCCTGCAGCTCTTCTCCTCCTCCATGGATTACAAGATCCGCATCTGGGACCTGAACTCCAGCAAATGTGTGGCACTGCTGGATGGACACTTCAGTGCTGTCACCTCACTGGCATTTGCAGATGGGAACACCCTCCTGAGGTAGCTCCTGGCAGGGCTTTCACCTCCATCCACTCACCTCCTGCAGGGCTGGGGGATCCTGGAGGGTCTGGGCAGGTTCTGCTCTGAGGACAAGGGGTGGTGCAAGTGCTCAGGGGGGTGTCAGCACCTGTACATTGGAGCCATGGGATGGTTTGGGTTGGAAAGGACCTTAAAGCCCAT
>PYHW01010607.1:6539353-6556558 GCA_013186435.1 Turdus rufiventris | reverse complement strand
CTCCCTCAGGAGCTCGGGTTTTGGGAAAGCCTCCTCACCGGATCAGCCACCAGCCATGGGGAGATCTCCTGAGCACCTCCACCACCACGCCCTGGTTCAGCGAGAGCTCGTCTGCCCTCTGAGCCTCGTAGGCCTGCACCACAAAGTACAGGCTGCCTGCAGAGAGAGGGACAGCTTGGGTTTGCCTTGTGGAGAAAAAACTCTGATCCCTGTGAGAGACCAGTCCTGGGTCCCTGAGAGTGACTGGTTTGCTCAGGGGCCCCCGTCTGATCCATTTAAGTTGGATATAAAGAAGAGATTTTTCAAAGAAAGGGTGTAAAGACCCTGGAAGAGGCTGCCCAGAGAAGCTGTGGCTGCCCCTGGATCGCTGGAAGTATCCAAGGGGTTTGGAGCAATCTGGGGCAGTGGAAGGTGTTGGGGTTGGAACTGGTTGGGCTTTAAGCTCTCTTCCAACCCAAACCACTCCATGATTCCAGACCCACAGGTGATGGCAGAACCAAGCAGAAGAGGCAGAGGTGCAGACAGGGACTGCAGGCAGTGGGTAAAGCGGTGGGGGTTGCAGAGCTCATGTTTTGAAGGAGGAACAGACTCACCCTCCTCATTGGAGCTGAGGGCAGTCTGGAAGTCCTCACAGGCATCAAGCTCTTCCAGGTACGAGGCTGGGAACCAGGCTATCTGCTTGTCTGTGTTTTCCACCAGCCACCAGCCTACAGAGAGGAAAAATACCTAGATTTTAACAGCCTGCAAGTCAAGACATGACAATAATCCCTGGGTAGGGGACACAAGAGACAGGAGGGACATTCACTGTCCCCAGGGAAGCACACAAGTGCAAACCCTGACACTACCTAGCTATGAATCCCTGTGCCCATCCACCCCTGACACTGAATCCTGTCCAACCTACCAGTCATGTCCTTGATTAGCACTTCCACAATCTCCTTCTGAGCCACTTTGAAGGGTTTGTTCTTTGTGTCTTTGGTTTCGAAGGCCTCGATGCAGCGGTAGCTCTGCGATGCCTGAGGGAGGGTGATGGAGAGGGGCTGGGGGCTCTTCTCCCTTCTGAATACTGATGGCATGATCACAACACTGAAAAGTAAAGTCAAAAACTCGTGTGAAAGGCTGAGTTTAGTACTGATTTTGGTAAAAACATTTCTGCAGTAAGCTGAGAAAAGCTTCAGACATCAGAAAAAAATTAATGTGGATTGAAGCACCCAGCTGAACTGGCCTGCAGTGTAAATTGTGTTTCCCTTCTATCCATATCCCATAACACTTCCGTTTCACAAACAAAAAAATATAACTCTTATTTCATACCTGTTTTCAGGGAAGGAGGGATCGAGGTCTTGAGTCTGTGCCCTGAAGAACTGATTGACCTCTTCCCCCTGGGAGATTTTCACATCCATTTTCAGCAGCTCCTGGGAATACGTTTCCAGCAGTTTCATAATCTCCAGGCACCTGTTCAGCTTCCCACCCTTCCTCTGCTGCATAGTTATACCTTCAAAATACCAAGGGCACAGTTGGGATAGGACAGCAATGGATCTGGATCCCAGGGAGCAGCATCTTTTCTCTGAACACTGTACAAAGTCCCTGCCTCCCTGATAGGATTTTTTAACATCTAAAATTTCTCTTTTTTTTCACATGTAAAGTTTCAAGAAGCTCTAGGTCAAGATTTGAAGTGTAGCACTAATTTGCCAAGTGCAGCTATCTATTAAAAAAGCTTTCTGGGTCATTTTAAGTCTGCACTAGACCCAGACATGGTGATGTGACCCAGAGGTGCCATGGCAGGAGCAGGAGTGAGCCCCTGATCTGTTCCAGAGGAAGGTCAGACTCAGAGCTTTGTCTCTGCTATGAGTTATGAGTGTCCCTGATGACTCTCGTGTTTGTTGGTCCATCAGAGATCTGTCCTTACCTTTAAATCTGGGTAAACGCTTCAGTGACCCACTCTCAGTGGGGAATTTTCTCTTCAGCTCTTTCTAAAAGCAAGGAGAAGGAGAGAAAGGTGATTCCTCACATTTCCTCACAGCTCACGCACAGCCAGGCTCCTTCCCCTCCCCGGGACAGGAATCTTGAAATTTGAGAAATTGAAAATTCGCTTACATGGAATTTCTTAAAGTCTTCAAACGTCCTGTAGATGAGAATGTTGTTCTGATCCGACCAGGACACAAACATCATGTAGTTCTGGGAAAATAAAAGGGAAAGGAAAAGCAGTTTAATTACAATGTTCAATTTTGGATGCTTCCAGGCAATCAGCATTTGCTGTGGTTTAGTTGAGGCTTTTAATGTCACATTAAAAAATTAAATTAAATATTAAACAGACAAAAATATTTCCTTAATTTCATAGTCCCAAATGGGTAATCATTGCTGAAACCAGGAGAATTTCATGGTGCTGTGACAAAAAGAGAGCAAACCCCAAGATATCAAGGCCATTTTAAAAAAAAGTCCCCTTGTCCCCGAGCCCTGGGCTCCAATCCCCACACTGTTGAGAATAAACAAACACATCCCTGGAAGAGTAACTCAAAATCCTTTAGTCTCCCAGTTCATAAAATATATTTAAGGAGTCAAAAAAAAAAGAATAAAAATTAAAGTACCTTTTGCTTTCTGCACTGCATGAAGCCAACAGCCTTCACATTCACCGGGTACCTGTGGCAGCTCATCTTGCCCACGGCTGCTGCTCCTCCTCCGCAGGGAGCCAGAGGGATGAGGGCTGGAGGGATGGAACTGGAGGAATGGAATTGGGGAGATGAGAACTGGAAGGATGGAATGAGAGGGATGAGAGCTGGACGGATGGAATGAGAGGGATGAGAGCTGGAGGGATGGAACTGCAGAGATGAGAGCTGCAGGGAGCAGAGATGCGGCTCCAGCCCCGTGTGCCGAGGTTAAATACCCTGGAGCAGGAGGCAGGGCAGAGGTGTAGCCGAGTTTCCTCCTCCACCCATTCACCGGGCAGAAATTCCTTGATTTGGCAAACTACCGCGTGCCTTTTACCTTTCCCCTCGCTTTTAACATGCAAATGCTGTCAGGTGCAGGCGGGACATAGTTCAGGGTGCCCGGGAGGAGAAACGCATTTTTTTATGACATCCTTACGAAGCAGTGCCGGGAAGGGAGCCGGGGCTGTCTGCCAGGGCTGCGTGGAAGGAGGTCACAGGGGTAGCAGCACCTGCCCCGAGACATTTCCGGGACACCTGAGAGGTTTTTATGGCTGTATTGCCCGGACTGAGCTAACTGCAGTCCCAAAAACTGATTTAGAACGTGGGTTGTAAAATACGCATCAGGCACCATATAACATGAGTAATATTTGTCGCAAATATTTTTTTTCCCCTGCTTTGTCCCACGTGCTGAGTTACTTTAAATAGACTTCTGAGAGTTTTATCAGTATCTCCATGGAGATACCGATGTTAGGAACAGACACATCCCTTGGACGTAACTAAAAGATTGAAAGCTCCTCAGGTGTGATGGAAATTCAGCTCGGAGTGCTCTGCCCTGCATCCAGCCAGCTCTTCCTAAGGAGCAGCTCCCCTGCCCAGAGGCACAGCAGGAGGGATAATTCTAGCCTTGGACAGCCTGTCCTCTCCCTGAACCTCAGGGTGATGGGCACCATGTGATCAAACCGCCTCTTGTTTGATAAAGCCTCAATGGAACCATTATCACTATAATTATCTTTATCCTTATCATTATTGGAACTCAAACTGAGAGGCTCAGCCGTGCCTCCCTTTCATTTCCCAGCTACACTTGGCATCTCAAACCATCGGCAGCGGCTGCAGGTGATTTTTCACCTACAAAAAAAAAAAAAACCCAAACAAACTCAAACAAACAAAAAAAACCAACCCAGAACTGGAACAGGGAGCCAAACCAGATTCCTTCTAGAAAATACAGTCAGGAGGGTCTTGGTTTATGTTCTATGAGCACAGGAGGCTGCTCCCACACAGCAGGATGGCAGTTTCTGGGGACAAAGAAAGCAGCTTTATTGCAAGTTGGATTTATTGCTGCTGGATATTTGTCCCACACTAAAAAGGGAAAGTTATCCAAAGAGCGCTTTGGGTCGGTGTGGATTTTGGAGAGAAAATCTCTCCAACAGCATATCCAAGGCATTTTCTGGCTCGGGAAGCCACACAGGAGCTGCCCTGTGGAAAAGGGATGTGGAGCAGCTCCCTGCCCTCCACAGCCCTGCAATCAGAGTCTTCATCCCTCTGGTACAAAGGCTCCAGCCAGAGCATGAGCTGGTAAATCTCCCCAGATCAAAGAGTGAGGATTTTATGGAGTGAGAGGAAATCACTTCATCCAGCAGATTTATTTAGAAAGTCCCAGTCTCTGAGGCGCCAAAACTCTTTGCTGACTCCATGGCCTCAAACCTGCACTCCTAGGTTTCTCCTTGGCAGCCAAGCCAGGGCCAAGCTCACCTTCACGTGGCTTTGTTAAGTGGCTCTTGGACATTTTTGTGACCAAGACTCCCAATGAAGCACCTTGGCTTGGTTTCCTGTCTCAGAGCAAACACAGACCACAACATATTTCTAAGAATGCAAGAGTTTAAGCATGTTTATCCTGACTGGGAAAAACCAAAGACCAGGAAAGTCTTGGAGAAGCTGCAGGATGAGGAGATGGGGAGGCTCAGAGAGCACCTTGATCTGCCATAAAAACCACAAGAGTAGGAAACAGCCTTGGTCAAAGCTTTGCTGGGTTTCACCATTCTCAGGGAACTCAGGCAGAAAGGAGTGTGTGGAAAACATCTAATGGAATGTTACAACAGGAAGGTGAAGCTGCACACGGGTTTGTTTACAAGGCAAAAGGACCAGCCATGCAGTGAGGAGAGCTGATCTTCTGGAAAAGATTGAACTGATGGGAGATTGCTGGTGATCAGCAGTGTTATGTAAAACTAAATATGAGCAAAACTGCTCCAAACTCAGTAACTGGTTATTGAAAAAGCATTTTGTGGAAGTGAGGGTCACTGTAACACAGAACCGAGGTGCAGGGAGGGAGGGGAAAAGCCTGGCACCCCTCCTGAGTCACCAGCACATCTGGTGTCACCTGCAGTGCTCAGTTCCAGCTCTGCAGCTGCCACAGCAGTATCGATTCCCTGGAGGTGTCAAGTGTGATATCATGAAACTCTCTGCTCCAGAATGAGCTCAGGAGCCACGTCATGTGTGCAGTGACACCGCCCACGATGGCCTCTGGACGGGCACAGTGCTCCTCAGAGCTCCCCACACCTCCCAGCCGTGCAGGGCCATTCCTGCCAGGAAGGATGGCTAACCCCCATCGAAGCCATCATTCCACTTCTCTGCTTGTAAAAAACAAGACAAACATTGTTTGTCTGACATTATCAACTTTGCTTTTTGTCTTCTACAACTTCCGTGTCATCCTGCCATAAATCAGCACCTCCTCATGGGTAATAATTTATGGCAGGGGAGGAGGGGTCTGCCCAGAAAAAGCAAGACTCAGCAAGAATTGCTGGATGCTTCATCACTGATATTTATTTACACAGCTCTAAGGACAGCAGTTAATTTTCCTTTCATTGTTTTACAAGGTACCAAAGAGATCATGAATTAGCAGAAATATGTAGGAGTGCATTTCCCAGCTTTGCCAAGATGCAGGAAACACAGGATTTTTCTGTAATGGCTCCCATCATTTTGCAGTCTGCTCCAAGAGAGCCTCCTGCACCCCACCAAGCTGAAGCTCTGATACTCAAGGACCATCAGTGCTGCCATGAACAGCTGCTCTGGGGACAGAAACATGTTTGTGTCATGGCAGGTGACTGGGCATTGTCACAGGGAGTCACAGCAGACTGCCTGCCCCAGACTGCCCACGGCTGGCAAGACACAGGAGATCACCCAGAGGCTGCAGGAAGGCCCCACAGTCACCAGGGCTGTCCCACTGAGTATTTCCATCCCAGGATCAGCCTCCCATCCATGGCAAACCAACACTGATGCTCTGCTTTTCTTTTCATTTCAGTGTGGATCAGGAGTAACTTCAGCAGAATGTGAGTGCACAGATGCTCAGGGGCAGCCAGAGGCAGCTCCTCTCCAGCTCCTCCTGAGCCATTTCCAGGTCCAGCAAGAAACAGCCTTGTCCCAAATGCTTGGAGAGGAGCAGCTGTGTTATAACATCTTCCCCACACACAGAGGTTGTGTCTGGGTTGGTGGGTGACCTGTGCCACTCATGGCTGACCAAATGTGGGACTCTACATCAGGGACTCTGCTTCTGTGACCAGCACAGGACAGGCAAAGAGAGGAAAAGTCCTCAGACCACCCTGCAGCTGTGACAAAGAGATACAGAAAAGAGCTGAGGGCACAGCCAAGGGGGGCCTGGAACAAAGCTGATGGAAAAGCTTCATCTTTCCCTCGCTCACCTTCAGGATCAAAACCTGCCCTTTACTGCTCTTGAAGGTCACCTGCGATGACACACGAACTATCAGCACCTTTAATGAAAAGCCCAGATGCTAAAAGCTGATTTTAAAAGTACAAAGAGGTTTTAGACTTTTAATAAATAGAGAAACGGACCTTTATTTAAAAAGAATAATGAAAACCCAGACACTGGAGTTGACAAAAGTCTCCTTCACCTCACGAACAAAGGAAGCAGTTGAACTTTCACACAGGCCAGGATCAGAGATTTTGAAGTAACTAATCCAGAAGAAAGTATTTAATTTCACCCTAATTTCAGCAGCTGCTGCAGGCACTGAAGCATTTCTCTGTGGCAGACCCAACCCAGCAACCCTTTGAGGCCAGGCAGCAGCTCAGCCCTTTCTCACTCCAGAGCTTCCCACAGTGCACATCCCTCTTCGGGGCAGGGGGTCACTCACTCCTCACAGGCAGCTTTATTTCAGGATCCAAAATCACAGCATCACATCAATCCCCCTCAAAGCTCATTCCCGAGGCATCATTTTCTCGGCAAAGACCTTGGGATGGCCCTGCCCAGCCCAGGCAGAGCTCTGCCCGTGCCCAGGGTTTGGGCATGCACAGTGCACGGACTCCTGTTTACCAAGCACTTGTTGCAATGGTTTCACAGTTCTTTTATAGAAGTGACATGTTTTATTAAGGTTATGCAAAGGACAAAAGTGTGATTCAAGAGGGAATCTTCCAGAAAGGGTGAGAGTGTAACTTAAGCTGCTTCAAGAAGAGGAGGTTCCCTGAATTCTTCTCTGGGGAAAAAGCGGTGTTTGATGAGTGCATGGCACAGGGCCAGTGTCGTGTGGACCTGCTGGGACCCAGGAATGGGATGTGAAGGGACAAGAGAAGCAGGGTGGAATTTCCAAGGGGGTTTGAGGCTCTGCAGTGCATAGCCTGCCCTACACATTCCTAAATGCGGCAGGGAAAATCCCAGGAACACCAGTACAGCCAACAGCAAGCACAGAGAATGTGGAGAAATATTGTTTTCACTTGGGGAAAATCTGTTCTTACATAAGTTAAATATAGTAAATTGATCAGAGACAAGATCGTTGTGTTCCTTCTAGATTAGTCAGAGATGCTTATCCCACTCTTTCCCTTTCCTCATTCCCCAAGGCCATCGAGGAGCAGAGTATGCAAAGCCCTATCGCTCCTGGGGATTCCACCAGCACCAATATGGGTAAAAGTTCACCCATATTTCTGAGCAACGGCAGCAATTCGTGCTCCTCGTCCCCTTCAGAAACCAGGGAAAACCAGATCCAGTCTTCACTCAAAAGCCTGGTGGGAGAAGAGCAATGTGGAAGGAATTTTCTTTCATGTATGTTTAATTCTTAATGAATCCAAACATAGCAACCTGAGGAAAACCTCTTCCACTGAAGGAGACTTCCTGTGGAATTCCTTTGACCCCCTTCTGGAAAAATGGAATCACCACAAAGTAGGAGCCACTCTCCTCTTGCAAAGCCAAGAGGAACAGGAGCTGCTCACTGAAGACTTTGTGCTTCATTTTTCAAGAGCACAAAATTTTTCTGTGTTTGTCCTCAGAATGGATGAGCTGATTGCAAGGATGCTCGAGTGGGTCTGGGAAGGAGGAGATGGATTGGAGCACAACACAAGCAGGGTCATCTGAACCAACCTGCAGAAATAATTTGCTTTTCTCCCTGCCCCTGCCATCACCATTACTCATGGATTCTCATTTTAATCAGCAAGAGGATCCACACATGAAAATTGCCCCAAATTTAAAAGAACAAATCAGTGCCTGGTGTAGATACCCAGATTTGTGAGAGGCAGTGCCTTGTGCTCAGTCTTACACTTCAGACTGTTCTGAACACATTTCAGCAGTTCTGGATGGATCTGAACCGACATCAACATCTCACCCATTCCCTAGCAGGGGGGCTGAAGGCTCCTTCCTGATATCTGGAGGATAAATTCATATTTTGGGAAATTTTGCAGGTGATAAGCTTCTTGGATGCAAGCAGAGAGATCAATATGATTCACTTGCCTAGAAATAAATGTTTTTATTTTGTTGCTGCTATTTCCTAGTTGGCTGTAATTTCTCAAACAAGCCTATGACTAATTCCTGGTGCTGGGTCATCACTGGTCAGACTTTAGGTTAGACTCACATTCTTACATGCAAATACAAGACAGCTTCCTGCTGTATTCCCCTGCAGAGGGAAACAGTTGGAACAGCTGGTACTACCTACAAAACCATCACAAAAACACTTGGTGAGGGTCCTGAGAGGCACAGGGTACCCTTTTCTTTCCCCCCCGAAAAAAATCAAAGAATCATGGAATGGGTTGGGTTGGAAGGACCTCAAAGTCCATCCAGTGCCACCCCCTGCCATGGCCAGGGACACCTTCCACTGTCCCAGGGTGCTCCAACCCTGCCTTGGGCACTGCCAGGGATGGGGCAACCAGGACCTCTCTGGACAACCTATTCCAGTTGCCTCATTTGAAACTTTAAATAAAATACTGGATATTCAGTGGTGTTTCGATTCCCAAATGATGAAGGCTCTGAGAATATTATTTCTTGTCCCAGTCCATAATGACCAACCTGTAGGAAGCTGGGGTCATGCTGTGTGAAGCCTCCTTGTGATTATCACTCCTCGGGATCATTTCCCCTTGTGTCTCCTCTCCTCAGAACCACCTCTCCTTCTGGTCACCTGCTTTGCTCAGGGGCTGTATTTAAACTGAGACCTTTGTCCTTTCCCAAGCCCACTGTGAGGATCCCTGTGCCATGGATTTTGCAGGGTTCAAAGTGGCAGACAGCGTCATTTATTCTTCCTGCCCCAGCGCCACTGCCCGTTCCTGGCTCTGGTCTCACAGGCACAAAGGTAAGAGCAGAAGATCAAACAGCTCTGAGAAAGGCAAACACAGCCTTTCATTCTCTCCAGCACGGGTTTTACTGCAGCTTCCTGGTGACTGCTGCCATCACCCCCATGAGCTGCCCCATTCCAGGCACGGCTCTGAGGAAGAGGGACACACTCAGGGACATTGTGACTTCAGTAAGCCCAGTCTCACAGACACTGTCAGCATAAAAACCTGCAGCTGCTTTGCTGGAAGCACCTGAGCCCAGGAGTCCTGGGCAGGGACATCTTCCACCATCCCAGGCTGTTCCAAGCCCCATCCAGCTTAGCCTTGGACACTGCCAGGGATCCAGGGACAGCCACAGCTCCTCTGGGCACCCTGTGTCAGCCCCTCCCCACCCTCACAGGGAAGAATTCCTCCCCAAAATGAAATTTGTGTGAGGAGTGTGTTTGGTAACAGGCTCTGGCACACTGCAGCTCCTACATCAGTGCTGGAGCAGAGCTTGGGTGGGTTAGGGCTGTCCAAGGGGAGCAGGAGGGAATGTTCCCTCATCCTTGCACAGTTCTGCACCCCATTCCTTCCTTTGGATAAAACTAATTTGTCCCTGCACTTGGATTCATTTAGAGACAGTAAAGTGAATTTCCTTGCTTTGGCTTGAACTGGAGCATTTCTCCATTTTTAAATTTTGAAATGCAAGGCGATGCTGGATCTGAAGTGGAGAAAACTGGGAGGATCTTTTCATAAAGAGCCAGCTCTGCTCCGAGGGCTGAGCAGGAAAGGGGCGAGGGGAGAAATGTGGAGCACAAATCTCTGTAACCAACAGCCTCCTTCCAGGCTAGGAGCTTTTTCCTTTTCAATAAAAACGCTATTTTTTTAACTGACTCCATAAATTAAATGACTACCAAGGAAGCAAATTCTGCTAACGGCCGAACCAGGAGATTGCAGTGACTTGAAACATCTCAGCAACTATTTAATTGTTTGAAGACCAAACAATAAAGCTCTAGAGGAAATTCCCTCAGTATCTCATTCTCTTTTTTCCTGACTTTAGAAAAATTAACAAGCTCATGAGCATCAGTTAAACATTTATTGGTGGGGAAGGAAAACAGACATAAAAATGTCACTGTCCCTACTTGATCTTTTCTTTGCATGTGAAATTTATCTTTATAGTTGTCTATAACTTTAAGCAAAGCCATTCCAGCAGCTCCTAGCAGTTACTCATGTGTCCTCTCCCTCCCTCACAAAATTCAGCAAAGAAATATTCCCAAGAAATCGCAAATAAATAAAAATAAAGGACCACTGCTAGAGACCCCAAGATGGAGATCCAGACCATCAGCTCAGTGTTCCACAGAGCAGGAACAGCTCAGCCATTTCCACATCAAACACACCAAATGTTGAAGTATTTTTGAGGGCGTTTGAGGTATTTCTCTAAAATGACGCTTTTTCTCATAAACATTTCACAACACACTGCGTTAAATAAACCACATTTATTTATTTATTATTTAGTGATATTTTCATCCAGCTCCATCCTGGACATATATTTGTTTGCATTAAACAAAATAATATTTTTTTTTGCTTGACCTACAGGTGATAAACAGGAGAAAAGTTGAAGTGGATACAAAATTCACATTGTTCGGGGTAGGAGACTTGCAGCTCTCAAACCTTTAAGAGCATGGCAGAATCAAGCCAAAAAGAAGGATGAGAACAAGTCTGTTCTGCCCTCCAAGTTTTCACCCTCTGACCTCTATTAAGAATTTTGTAAGGCCTCAGCTAATTAATGTTTTCAAGGGGTGAAAGAGCAAGCTCCAAAGTCTGATGCCAGGCTGGACCATTGCCCAGATCACCCCTCTCATGTGCTCACAAGCCTGTGGCTCTCTGAGAATAAAAGGAAAAATGCCAAATGTCCACTCTAGGCCAAGGCCCTGGGTCAGGTCTGGCTCTCCATCACTCCAGGCAGCCCGTGCCCTGGTGTGACGCATGCCAATGCTCTCAGAAAGACAAAAATCCTCCCTCAAAACGCATTTACGAGCATGTGACAGGTGTTAAAAGCATGCAGAACTCCATATGGGCGTGTTGCTAAAGAACAGCACGAGTTGAATGGAGTTAATCACTTGTTTGTCCATAAAATGACCCTGTTGATTGTGTGAGTCTGCTGGAGATGACGCTGAGGTGCCTGTCAGTACTGCTGGCACATCAGTACTGCTGTGTGCCATGGGCTCTGCCACACACAGCATCTGCACATCCCAGAATCCCAGAATAGCTGAGTCAGGAGGAGATTATCCAATCCAGGCAGGGTCACCTGAAGCAGGTGACACAGGAACGTGTCCAGGTGGGTTTGGGATGTCTCCTGAGGGAGACTCCACAGCCTGCCTGGGCAGCTGTTCCAGGCTCTGCCATGTCAGGGCTCTGCTCTTCCTCCTGTCATGACAGCAATGTTGGGTTTGTCTTCACAAACGAGCTGTGGTCTGCTGGTGGATAAAACCAGCACTGAGAGATGAAAGAAACAATGGGATGGATTCCACTGATTGATTAATGGAAAAAGGTATTTGTCTTTACAAACAAACTGTAGGTTTGCTGATAAATGAAATTGGGTGTTGAAAGATGAAAGAAGACATAGGGGAAAATTATGAATTCTGCAAGAATTAAAAATTAAAAGGGAGGGTTGGACGTTAGAGGGGAATCTCAGGTATCAGCAGTCTGTGCCGCTCAGCCAGTCGGGGAAGAGAGAAGGAAATGTGGCAGAGAAATTTGGATAAAAGGAGGTGAGTCCTCCAAAAATTTGAGAGATCCCAGGGGATGCCTCATGGCCTCTCCTTTTATTTGAATAAAGCAAAAAGGACTCCTTTGTCTCCTTTCTGGACAGGAACCTCTGGTGTTTGTGGATTCATTTTCCTGACCATGGAAAGAAGTTCTTCCTCATGTCAGGGTGGAACTTGTGTTTTAGTTTCTGGTCACTGCTCCTCGTCCTGTCACTGAGCAGAGTCTGGCACCATCCTCTGACACCGCTGTTGGATTTGGATGGATTGAGGGGATCCCCTCTCAGCTTCCCTTCTCCACACTGGTCAGGCCCAGCTCCTGCACTGTGTCCTCATCTCAGAGATGCTCCAGACCCATACAAACATTTATTTATACATATTTTTGTGCTCATTTGGGAGGACTGTATGAGGGGAACTGCTCTTTGACACCCACTGTGGGGACACGGCAGAGCCCCCTCACGGGATGTGTGTGAGGGTGAGCACAGCCCCACCACACCGGAGGGGCGATGTGAAGCGCAAACCGAGGAAGGCATGTCGTGCTCTCCTTACAAAAATATATCTAAACACAGAATTTGCTGCTGGTTTTTGGTAAAATAACAGCAGAAACTGCAACTGTGTGTGCGCGGGCTCCGAGCCCCCTCACGGGAATGGCGCCGCCCCGGCCCGTCCTGCACCGCGGCGCCAACATGGCGGCGCCCAGCGAGGGCCGCGCGGGTCGGGGCTCCGCGCCCTTCCCGGGCACTGACAGCGGTTCGTTCCCCTTCCCTTTCACCGCCCCGCACGGCTCGGCTGGAGAGCCACCCAAGAAGCCATGCCGAGCCTGCACGGATTTCAAGAGCTGGCTCCGCGAGCAGAGGAAGCAGGCGGCCCCGGGCAGTGCGGTGAGGCGCGGCGGGAGCCATCCCTGGCGATCCCCAGTCCCTGCAGAGCTCCCTCAATCTTCCATCCTGCCCTTTCAAATGGGAGGCTGCGTGTTCCTTTCAGGCTGTGAAGGAGCTGGGGCAGGGTTCCCTTCAGGGGGAATGGGAAGGGGGTCCCCATCTTCTCTCTGGGGGTGAGGGGGCTCTGCCGTTGCCCCCGCTGAGGGTGTGAGGGGGCTCTGCCATGTCCCCTGAGGGTGTGAAAGGGTCTTTGCCTTGTTCCCTCAGAGGGTGTGAGGGGGTCCTTGCCATGTTCCCATCGAAGGAGTGAGGGGGGCTCTGCAATGTCCCCTCAGAAAGTGTGAGGGGGGCTCTGCCGTGTTCTTCTTGAATGTGTGAGGGGGATTCTGCCATGTCCCCAGAAACGATCTGAAAGGCTTTCCCCCCCCCCCCATCTCACCTTCCCACCTGTTATAAATGAGAAACATAAAGTCTCGATATTCAGCAAAATTTAGATTGCTTTATTTTATACAGACAGAGCAAAGCAGCGCTGGGGAATGTGGGGGGGTCACTGCCCACTCCACACTCCATCAAACCTTGATTTGCAGCTTCTTCTTACAACATGGTCCATCCTTGTAATCAATAATTTTTGTTTTCTTATTGTCATAATTCTGCCAGGCAAGCAGTGGTGGTGAATAAACATTTGTGTAAAAGTCTCTGGGAGTCAATCCCATAGATACCGTCTGGTCTTGGTAGATAAAACCAGCAGAGATCAGGAAGTTCTGGTCTTTGTAGTTAGGCAGTCATTGATAAAACAAAGGCAGGAAGTCTGATTTTGCAAAATCTATCAGACCATTAGAAAGTCTGATTTTACAAACTGGTGGTAGATACAAATTATTTAGAAACATAATATTCATAACCGGGGGATTCAAAACAGAATGATTTAATCACATTTTTCCTCTTATCAAATATCACTTCAGACCTTAGTATTCTGGTTCATACAAACCTCAATACTTTGATGATTAACACGAATCTTTTATCAATTATAACACGAATCTTTTATCAGTTATCACACCCCTGTGTCCCTCTGCAGGACGTGGCTGTCACCGAGGAGAAGGAGCCCCCTCCGGACTGTCCCCTGGACAGCGAGCAGCTGGGCCGCAGCACCTGGGCTTTCCTGCACACCATGGCTGCCTACTACCCCGAGCAGCCCTCGGGGGCACAGCAGAGGGAGATGAGGGACTTCATCAACCTCTTCTCCAAGTTCTACCCCTGCGAGCACTGCGCTGAGGACCTGAGGGAGAGGTGAGTGGCCTCAGCAGGTTTTTTGAGGCTCTGAAGGGCAGATGAGTGGCCTCAGCGGGTTTTTTGAGGCTCTGAAGGACAGGTGAGTGCCCTCAGCAAGTTTTTTGAAGATCTTATGGAAAGGTGAGTTTCCTCAGTGGGTTTTTTGAGGATCTAGGGAAAGGTGAGTGGCCTCAGCAGGTTTTTGTGCCAGAGGAGCTTGCCAGAAGTGCTGGGCTGCAGCAGTTCGTTTGCATACCAGCAGCTCTTCCTGCACTTGAGGTTTGTAGCTACCTGAACTGGTTTCTTCCATTATTGCATCAATCACAGGTGCACTCACTCAAAAAACAAACAGTTGTCTTCATGCTATTGGGTTTTGTGGTGCCTCCAAGGCCTCCCTGAGGTGATTTTGGAGTTTTCTGGTTCTAAATGGGCTTGTGAACAGTTGTGGAACTAGACTGGGACCTGGAATAATTTGATTTTCAGGAGACAAGTATCCTTCTACCCTCAAACATGCCCCGTGTTGGCAATCTCAGTAGTGAAGGCAAAGACTGAAATGGGCTGAGGTGTTTGATTTTGTAGAAGGTGTCTCTGCCCAAATCTTTAAAGTCCATTCCAACCCAAACCCTTCTGGGATTCTGTGACAAAGTTTGCTGCTGCTCTCAGCTTCTTTCTCAGAAGTTTCAAATAATTTGTTCCCTGTTTGCAGATTACAGACAAACCAACCTGATACGAGCACCAGGAGTAACTTCTCCCAGTGGCTGTGCCTGCTCCACAACGAAGTGAACAGGAAGCTGGGCAAGGCAGAATTCGACTGCTCCCGTGTGGATGAGCGCTGGAGGGATGGCTGGAAGGATGGGAGCTGTGATTAACCCCCAGGGATTGCTCTGGGAACCCAGCAGAGCTCTTCAGTCCATGGGGAGTCACTGCAGGGACTGCAGGAGTCAAGAACTCAGTTTGTGTGGGACTGATTCAGAACTGAACCAATAAGGAGAATTAAAAATCCTATACCAATGATATTTTGATAAGTGGTACCAGTAATGGTGCCAGAAACCTCTGAGGCTGGGTCACTGACAAACTCATTTCATTGTGACATTTCCTGATTTTGGGGGTATTTGCTTATTTTTGTGGCTAGAATTAATTTTCCCTGAACACAGTGGTGTTCTCTGCAGGCACTGCCTGATGTTTTACAAAATGCATCTGATCAATTGTCATTTTCATTTCTGTTGTTCTGATAGAGAAAACTCCTGCTTGGTTTTGTGCCAAGTCTGGATTTCTCTTTCTAGGATCTCCAACATTTGTTGTTGCTCTTGCATCCAATTCCCTTGATAAAAGTCCTGAGGGCAGATACATTTAATTTAAACACTAAAATCATAGAGCCCTGGTTTCTCAGTTTGGTTTTGTGTTTTAACTTATTATGTCAGAGGACAAAGCAGAGTCAGAATCATTTCAGGTTTCTTCACATAGTTTGTGATCTCATCCCTTCCTGCTCTCCTGGCTGGGAGAAGTTTGCACCTGACACCAGCTGGTTTTTTTTTCCTTCCCTGTTTCCTGCTGAGGTTTTCTTGCATGTTTTATTGAGCTTCCTTATGGCATGCCCCACAGTACACCTGCAGATTTACCCTTGGGGTTTTTTTTTGCAAGTTTTGATTGGAAGTGTTAATGATTCTATTGTAATTAGGGCAATGGCACTTCTTATCTGAGACTTTAGTTCTTACACCACTCTGTGGGGCTCCTTAGTGGTTAAAGAACCAATAACACCTTTGGAAACACATTTTAATATTTTGTGGGACAGTCAAAGTCCTTTCAAGTCGGGTCTGTTGAATGAATATCAGACTTTTATGATGATTTCTGAACTTTTTATGTCGTAACATTTCTGAACACAAACCCAAACAAGCTGATAATGAGGTATTGTATGAGGAGTGTGATTGAGGGTGTCATTCAGGCTATTAAAAGTGCTCAGGAAATTTCCCTTATCACCATGCTGACGTTCTTAGAACAAACAAATCCCAGCTCTTGGGTTTTGTCTTTTGGTAATGAACTCAACCCCCAAAACAAAGCCCATTGGGATCCTCTAGAGGGGAGAGCACCAGCAGAAGGGCTGCAGCCTCCCTTTCTGCAGGTAGGACCCAAGTGACTCAGTTCTGCCAGGACACTTTTAGCAGCTGGGGGTGTAGGCAGGCGTTTCCCTCTGGGTCTGGTTGTGCTAAAGCAGGAATTTTTTGTTCTTCCATTCCAATCTGCCCTCACTGTTCTCTGTGACAATTCCCCCACCCACAGAACAGATGATGAGATTTCTCCCTCATTTGTCTCAGTGCAAATGAGCAGGTTGGTGAAACATCTGCCCCATCTTTGTCACCTTCATCTACCAGGGGACCAGGCTGGGGAGTGGCACTGCCCTGTGCCGGTCCTGGGATGTGCTGGCCAGGGTCAGCGAGCAGCAGGGACAGTCCCACCACTCCCTGAGTGCAGAGAGGGAGCTGAAGTTGTGCCCAACACATTCTGGTCACTTTGTGTACTTCAGGGAGCAGGAGGAAAATCCTGTCCTGGCAGAACTTGGGAAGAGCCTTCAAGCTCAGTCTGTGTCTTCGGCAAATCCTCCCTAAAAATGAGGCCACCAGCTGTGGCCAGGATGCTGTTAGGGCAGTTTCTGTCTTTGCCAAATGGACATTTAATAAAATCTGTGCTTGCTCTCTGTTGTCTCATGTTTATGGCTTGGCAGAAGAGCTCTGATGTAGTTGTTTCTCAGGCATAGCCTCACTTGGCCATGTGAGGAGAGGGGGGATTTGTTCTGCTGCTTATTTGTACCACAAGTTTTAGTCTTGAGTAAGGAATTTCCATTGGAGGTCCTCATACTCCTGGTACAGAAAATTGTGAATTCTCTACTAACTGCACTTGATTAAATCTAGTTTTAAAAATCTCTGTATTCAAATTCTATTTCTTGTTGATGTAAAAATAATAAAGCAACTGAATTCACTCCTGGTTCACTCCTGCTGCATGGGATCTTTGGCAAAGGGATCATGATGTGCTGGTGGGTCTGACCCCTGCATGCCAAGATACTACTGTATATACATAAAGCAAGATATTTTTATAGTTATATTTGTATAAATTACAGTTTGGGGACTCAGATAAATT
>PYHW01010607.1:6528769-6538896 GCA_013186435.1 Turdus rufiventris | reverse complement strand
CCCTGGGGGAATTGTGTGTTCCATGGATGCAGGCAGACTTGCAGATGCTGGCAGAAGCAGCACTGTGCCTTTGACATTTTTCCAGGGATTAGCTGTTCCTTTGCAGTGCTTTGGGTGTACACAGCCTCCTGTTTACAGTAGGATTCCCAAGAGTGGCTTTGTTTTCTCCTGTCTTTTGCTTCAGTCTGTTCCAGGCAGTGTGGGAGATTCTTCCTGTTGGAGTTTTACAGGCTTGGAGAGGGAAGGGTTTGGATTTTTTAGGGTTTTTCTTTGCCCTCCCTGTAAGCACTGATTTTGTTTTATTCCATTCCTGGAATGGAATTTTTGTCTGTGCTTTTGTCTGAAGGATGCACAGGAGCTGTCCAGTATTTTTTGAAGTTAGGATTAAGCACAGCCAACAAGGTGGTGTGACGTCAACTCTTTATTTGGTAGGGTAATAGGGAAAGTAATAAAACATGGGAAGAAAACCACAGGTAATGGCACGGAGACAAATCATTTAAATTGTAATCCAGGGGGTTGAGGGTCCGTCTTGGGACCACAGGGAAGTTTTGATAAATGCCAAATCCTGATTCCAGGCTGGCCAACCTTCAGTTCAGGTGTTAATCACGGTTAAGGGAGCTGGGGACGTGTGAAACTCTGAAAAAAGCTTGCTGAGGATAAATGGGGTTTGGTGCCCTTCCCTGTGCTGATGTATGAAAAAAAAAAAAAAAAAAAAAAAAAAAAAAAAGCCAAAAAAACCCCCAAATCTCAGCTGGACCTGACTTTTCTGTCAGTTCTGAATCTTTGTAATTGCTCTTAAGATTTCCACAAGTAGAATCACAGAATTCAGACTCAGAATCACAGAATCTCCTCAATCAGGAGGGACCCACAGGGACCATCCAGCCCCAAGTCTGACGAGCCACACCAGCGTTTGCCAAGCTTTGAAACCACTGTGCTCCCCCTTGGCATGGGACAGTCCTGCTCAGGGGAGGCTGAGCAGCCTGGAAATTCTGCTGGCATTTCTCTGGGCTCAGCACCTGGCACAGGCTGGCACCCTGACAGTGGCCCTGGCACTGGCACTTGCCCAGTGCTTCCCATGGGAATGTGCCCTCCACTTCCACGTGCAGGCTGATGCTTGTCCTTGTGAGGACTCCAAATTCAGAACCCCTCTCCTGGTCCCAGGTTTCCCTCCCATCCAGCACATCCCGTGATTCTGCTTGGCTTCTGCATTGTGCTTCCCACGGGGAGCTACCGGGGAAATTCCCTGCACGTCTGACCAAGCCAACAGCAGAGGGCAACAGAGGATGCGTTTCCATGTGTGCCCATGTGTGTCCATGTATGTCCATGTATTTCCATGTATATCCATGTCCATGTGTCCACCTATGACCTTCCATGTTTCCCAGAACACCAAGTTTTAGTTCTAAGCTCGAGTCCCAGTGCTGGATGGAGACTTGCCCTGTGAATTCTGAGTATGGTCAGGCAAAGCTGGGCCTTCCCTGCTTTTTTCATCCAGGTATGCAGAAAAAAAAAAAAAGTGGATTCTGTGACTGTGCCTCCTGTTCTGCTGCTCAGATGGGTTAAAGGATATACAAGGTGTAAAAGACAATGCCCACATGGCCAGAGCACCTGACTGGAGGCTCTAGAGATCAAAACTCAGCTCTCTTTTTGTCATAAACTTCTTGCTAGACATTGGGTAAGTCCCTTCATCTTCTGCAGCCACACTTTCACTTCTGCATGAGGCGGGTAAAAATGGCTGTTAGGGCAGCCTTGGCCTGTGTTTCCTATCTAGATAAAAATCTCAGGGAGGCTGTTTTAATGTGCTTGTGCTGCACAAGCCTGGCCTGAGAGTATTCACAGTTATAAAATGCCTCCTCTCATCCATGCATCCATCCATGCATCCATCCATGCATCCATCCATGCATGCATGCATCCATCCATCCATCCATCCATCCATCCATCCATCCATCCATGCATCCATCATCCATCCATCATCCATCATCCATCCATCCATCCCACAAATCTCTTTTCTATCAGGTTGCATCCTGCTCGTGAATCTGAGCACCTGTTAGGATTGTGTTCAGTTAAGAAACAAAGCTTTTTTTAATGTTCAGTGTATTTTGGCAGCAAAGCTTGATGTAGAGAGTTGTGGAAGCTCTTCAGGTCCAGAATGGCTTGAGCTGCCCCTTGTCCTGGTACCTGTCAGCTCTGCTCACCTGTGCTAGGCTGCAGGTGACAGCACCAACGTCACCTGTTGGCTGGCACGTCCCCAGCACTGGGACTTGCCTGACTGTTCCTAAGAAGGCCAATTTGGGCAACAGCAGAGACTTTGTTCCCCTTTTTCAAGCTCCTCCCAAGGTGAGGAGAAGTGGCTGCATCAGATTAGATTCTGGTTCACCGAAACCCCCAAACTTTTCATGCTGTGAAATATTGGAGGAGTAGATGCTGAGTTTCCTTGTGAGCCGTTGAGGCTGCACCACTGAGAGGGGTTTTGAAACCTTTTGGGGTTTGGTTCAGTTTGGGGTTTACGCAAGGACCAAGATACCAACTCCCTGTTCAAAACCAAAGCTACCTGAACTCACTGAGTCCTGTTATCCCAATCTTCCCTCGGGGATTTCACTTAGCAAAGTTCTCCACAGTTTTTTCTGGCACACTTATGCTGGGTTTATCCAGTACAGTAAGTGCTGAATCCCACCTGAGAAACCTTTCACAAGTGGATGAGTAACCTGCTAATAAATGGTCCTCCAGATATTTTTGGCTCTCTTAGGGTGGAAAGCATGAAGAGAGGGATAGTGGGCTAAGCTATTTCTCATCAGGAAGCCCATTCTCTCTGCCACTGGGCCCTATGGACTTCTAAGCCCTTCTCAATATTCCCATCAACTCTCATTTTGCTGATGGCTGAAAGCAGCACCAGCCAAGCCCTAATGAACAGCAAGCAAAGCATTTCAGAGCAACAGCTAAACGAGCATCTCTCAAAGTGCTGCTTCAAGCCTGCTGCCCAGGGAATGTGAAGGACAAGCTGTTTTCCCACCCACGCCCATGCCAGGGCAGGCTCAGAGCACAGGGATCTGCTGAAGTCAGTGACTGGAATCCAGAGCCAGTCTGGCTCTCTTGGGCTGGGCTCTGCAGCCAGGCTGGGATTGCTTCACGCCAAACACACCTTGGAGGAGCTGCTCCCAGAACAAGGTGGTTCCACATTGCTTTTCCCACCTGGAGCACTCTGTGCAGTTCTGGGGCCCCACATACAAGGAAGATGTGGATGGGTTGAGGTCACTGATCACAGGGCTGGAGCCCCTCTGCTCTGCAGCCAGGCTGGAAGGGCTGGGGGAGTCCAGCCGGGAGAAGAGGAGGCTCTAAGGAGACCTTGGAACCCCTTCCAGTTAAAGGGTTCTGATCCCAGTCCTTGGGCTGACTGGAACAGGTTTTGAAGAAGGAGAAAGCCTCACATCTTATCTCCTCCAGGTTATCATGTCCACACACTTAGCCCTGAGAAAACCTGAGGGTTTTAGGTGGGGTTTTTTTGTGATAGAGAGGAAGGTAAGAAGTTAACATGACCAGAAGAAGCAGGAAGCAAATACAGGTTTTCCATTATCTTTAATTAAACTCATGTAAAGCAAAAATATGGGCAGATCTTGGGCAGTTTTCTGTGTGCTGCTCTGTTTGTTTCCTGTCCTTGTTCCCTGTCCCTTAAATCCAGTGGGAGTGATAAATACAGACAAAACTTGTTCAAACTGAGCAAACGCTCTGGCAAACGCCATTTCCAAATGCTGCTGTTCTCCATTTGATGGGGGAAACGTGGAAGGTGCAATATCCTTCCCCATTATTGGCCGATTTTTGCAGCAATAGGAAGAGAGAGACAGAGACAGTTTGTATGTGGGCTGGAGAGACCTCCTGTGCTTTATCTGAGCTGAGGCAGGGGAAGAAAACTGGCACCCCATGATGGGGGCAATGGTTGTATAAACACTGCACACAGCAGAAGTTGAGGGGATGAACCCCAAAGAAAGAACAAATGCAGGAACAGGGATTTTGGAGTCTGGTCATGCCTTGAAGGGTATAAACCTGTCTGTAAATGGTCGTGATTTGTTCTACTGTAACACCTCAAAGATTCAGGCAGTGTCCTGCTCCCTTGTGCTTTGCATTATCCAAAATACGCCTGTTCCAGCTGGGACAGATGAGCTGGGCAAGACATAGTGGAAAGTGGGAGAAAGAAGTGGCTTTCCCAACATCATCAGAAAACCAGGAGCAGACCCCAGAGGTGCAACTGATTCCCTGTGCAGTATCCCTGGAACTCACTGCCTCCCTGGCACTGGCCACCCTTGAGGGGCAGGGCAGCCCTTGGCGTCATCTGGAACTCTGACCTGATGGGCTTGGGATGCTTTGTTCCCAAAGCATGAAAGTGATTTCTGAGGATGCTGAAACAGCTGCTTCTAAACTGCTGAAGCTGATTGAAAATCCCACCTCGGGTAATCCCTTCAAGATAATTTGGTCTTTGTTCCCGACCTGCAATTCAGGGATGAGCTGGCAATGATGCTCTTGGCACTGGGTGCCATCCCTGGCCAGCTCCATGATGCATCCTGCCAGCAGAAAGCAGGAGGGACCAACCTCGTTCTCTTCGTGGCCATCTCGGTTTTGCCTAGAAAAACGTGCTGGTTACTGAGCTGGTGACACTGAAGAATGAAGGGCTGAATTCTGCTTTTCCTGCTTGGAGTCAGAAATAGACCTGGAGAGACGATGACTCACCTGTAATTGAGAAAAACTGCGTGGCATCATTATGAGCTTCAACAGTTAAATCTCGACTCCAACCTGCCAGAAAGAACAGATTGAAAAAGCTGCAGAAGGCTGAAAGGAGATAGAATCAGGATCCAGCACACAGGAACCCTTCACTGTGACTGCACCGTGTGTGTGAGGGGTGTAACACACCTGTCCCACAGGTGTGCTGGGGTCCCTGCCAGGGACACGGGGCTGCAATGGGGCACAGAGCTGTGCTGGAGCCCCCAGCCCCAGAGCCCCGAGCCAGCAGGGCTCCTCCTCCCTGCGCCTTTCCCTGCAGCTCCCGTCCGGAGCAGGGATGATGTCAGGGTTGTCATGGCATCGGTATCTATGGAACCGGGATCAGCATCGCGGTGCTGTGAAAACCAACTCAGGACATGGTCCTGGAGCAGCGGGGGGAATCTCCCTCCCCACCAGTCGAGGGTTTCCCTCTAAGCTTCTTCTTTTTCCTCCTTCCTGCTGTCCGTGGGAAAGGAGCAGGGATGGGGTTTGGCCTCTTCCCATCCCGTGTCAGCTCTGGATGCTTCTGGGTGCGTGAGGAAAGCGAGAGGTCAGCCCCCAACATTTTCACTTCCCTTGTCTTGCACCAGCCATGAATGTGCAACAGCAAAGAGCAGCTGCCAAACTTTGCCCTCTGCTCTGGGCCACAGGCCCCAGCAAGTGGCCAGCAGAGCCCTGGCTTGTGCCAGGTCTGAGAGTCTCTGAGGGTCCCCAAAGGATGACAGCCACTCTTTCTGGGGCGCTGGGCACAGAAGGCGTGTTTATTTTAGGGTCAGTGTCTGCAGTGTGGCGACCTCCCTGTGCTCCTGGCCATGGCATTGCCCTCCTGCCAACAGCCATGGATCACAGGGCCACAGCCCAGGCAGCCTTGGTGCCACTGGTGACACTGGCATGGCATGGTGACCCTTGCAAGGACACCCCACCCTGCCCATGGCACGCTATCCCCACAGGCAGCACGGTGACAGTAGGACAGTAATTATTGGAACAGCACAGTGACACTGGCAACAGCAAGGTGTCCTGGCTGTTCTGTGGTGTCCCCAGCCATGGCATGGTGACCATGGCCACAGCATGGTGACTACGGCCACAGCACAGTGGCACTGGCTATCCATAGTGCCCACAGCTGTACTGTGGTGGCTGTGCCCACAGGTCGGTGGCAGTGGCTGTCACAGTGTCACAGTGCCCATGCCCATAGCTTGGTGACAGTGGCTGTCACAGTGTCACAGTGCCCATGCCCATAGCTTGGTGGCAGTGGCTGTCACAGTGTCACAGTGCCCATGCCACATCCCGGTGACAGTGCCCATCACAGTGCCCATATCCCGGTGCCAGCAGCTGTCCCACAGTGCCGGTGCCCCATCCCGGTGTCCGAGCCGCACCCCGCTCTCACTGCGGGGGGAGCGCGCCCCGCTCGGGCCGCGCGCACCTGTCCGTGCCCACCGTCCCCCCCCCCACCCGCCGGGTGGTTCCTCCCGCCCCCCGCACGCGGCGCTGCGGACGAGCCCACGAGGGAGGGGCGCGGGGGGGGCGGGCGCGCGGCCGGCGCGGGGCGCGCACGGCTGGGCTCGGCTGGGCGCGGAGCGGGCGCGGGGGAAGATGGAAGGAGCGTCCTTCGGAGCGGGCCGGGCGGGGGGGGCCATCGACCCCGTGGATTTCCTCAAGCAGCCCCAGACCCTCCTCCGAGTGACCACCTGGGTAAGGCGGAACGGCCGCGGGGGCGCGGGGATGGGCACGGGAGGTGCGGGGACAGCGCCCGGGATGATGGGCAGCGCCCGGGATGACGGGCAATGCCAGGGATGATGGGCAGTGCCAGGGATGATGGGCAATGACGGGGCGATGGGCAATGACGGGGCGATGGGCAGCTCAGGTGCATCGTGCCCGCATCGTTCCCGGTGCATCGTTCCCGGTGCTCGGTGCGCTGTCGGTGCCGGTGTCGGTGCCGGTGCGGTGGCACTGCCCAGCCCTGCGGGCAATGCCGGCTGAGCTGGCAGGGAGTTTCCTGGGGAATAGGGCCGGGATGCGGTGCTGGAGGTTCGGAGCAGCAGGCAGAGGACATTTTCCTGCTCTCCACGCTCCGTGCATGCGTGTGTGTGCCAGAAATGCGGGAGCCAGCCGTGCCCAGCTCCCCCGTGCTGGATGAGGATGTCATGTTTGTTGGACATTTCCCAGCCCTGAATTCCCACCGTGGAGCGGGCAGCAGGAGCTGCGATGGGCTGGGCAGCCGCTCCGGGAAGGTTTTGGGGGTCCGTGCCCGGGGGGCTGTGCCAGGGTGCCCCGATGCCCAGGGCTAAGGGCAGCCCCGGATTCGCCTCCCCTGGCCTGGCTTTTGCTGAGATCTGCAGGTGTGAAGATCCGTGGGAGGTCAGGAACGCCAGATCCTTCCCAAAATCCGCCCGTGGAAGGGTCTGCCCGGCTCTCACCTGGCTCCAGGGAGGCTGTGGGTGAGCCCGGGGCGTGTCCTCGCCCATGTCACACCTGCCTGGCTCTGTGTCACCTTTGGCAGTGCTCAGTGAGGCAGGGAGCAGAGGAAGGCAGTGCTGGGGAGGAGCTGCCCTCCTTCCAGCAGCCACAGCCGCTGTGTCCATGGGGCTCCCCGGGCTGGGATGCCCTGGCCGAAGCCCCCAGCAGCACAATGTGCAGCACATGAGCAATTCCAGCTGCAATCACATGCTCAGAGTTAAACCACATGCTGCAGTGTGTGGCTGGATGGGAGCTGGTGTCTGTCCCAGGGCTTGGAGAAGCCCCATGACTCCATTGCTGGGGAAAAAACGGGGACCAGGGATGGATCTGGGGTGTCCAGCTTGGTGTGGATGAGGCATTTGTGGCAGGGTTGAGATGCAGTTGTTTCCTAGAAGAAAACTTGGTCTGGACCCTCCTGGAGTGGCAATGGCAAACTGCTGGCAATGGTGGAGGGTTTGGGTACAGTTAAATAAATCTGACCCGCTGTTAGTGAGTTCAGCCCCTCCTAAAATAAATGTGTCACCTGGCACCCAGAGGGGTCCCCATCCTTGATCAATGGAAGGGGGTTGGACACTGCTGGGCAGCTGGACCAGGATATAGAATATGGGTGCAAAATAAAAACCCCAGCTCAGAAAATATTCCTGTGTAGATTCAGTGGTTTATTCAGTGGTGAAGTTCCTCCTTTCCTGGCCCTGTGTTCACAGGGAATCAGGGTCAAAGCAGTGCTTACAACCACAGACATGCACCAGCTCAACTCCAGACAAGTGCAGGGCCACCAGTGTGGACAAACATGGGATGAACGTGGTGCTGTCCCATAAATGTTTGCAGCATTTCAAGTTGGCTCCAAAGCCCACTGAGCAAAAAGCGAGGTTTTTTTGCTCTTTTCAGCAGGCTGGGGGTTGGGAGCTCCCTTTGGAGCCCTTTTCCCAGGTCTCACATTCACTGGTGGATCTGTCAGGGTTCATCACCTCTCCAGACTGGGGCTTCAGAGCCCACACTGGGTTGTCTCATTCCAGTTCCGTGTCTCAAACCAGTTCAGCATTTATGGCTGCTCTCCAGTGTGAGCTGGGGCTGCAGTCAGTGCGAGGTATGAGTGGATTCCCTTCCCTCTGCTGTGCCTTGTGCCTGGATTCCAGACCAAACCCGTGCCAGGATGGAGAGATTGGATGGGGGAGGCAGCCAAAGGCTTTGCTGAGGTCTCTGCTGCCTTCCTTGCTGCTGTTCTGTGTGCAAACCAACACTCAAACCAACACCCACCCTGCCACTCCCTGATCCCCACAGCTAACAGAACCTTGCCAGGCTATCCCAGGGGAGATGAGCTGCCTGTGCCAGCACAGCACAGCCCTGGCTGGTTGCTGAGCAAGCCTTGAGCTGAGGTCAGGCTTTGGGGTGGGCTTTCCTCACGTGGTTTTCCTTCCTGTGCCTCGGTGGCGCATCTTGGTTAAGGTGAGCAGCTGGGTCCCACGCTGGAGACAGGAGCCTTGCTCTGTGGGTGCTGTCAGCCTCTCCTGGGAAAAGGAGGCAGCTGGTTTGGGTGATGGAGAAATCCCACAGGGATTTGGGGCCAGCCCCAGGTGCCTGAGGTGAGCCACTGGTGCTAATGTGGCTGATCACCGCTGCTGGGGATTCCCAGCACACAAGGTCCAGTTCCCTTTTGTGGCTCCAGTGGCTGCCTCGGGGACCTGGTGCTGGCAGACATGTGAGGGACTGGCAGGTGAATGGTGACCAACACAGAAATCCCCAAATGACAGCGGTGGCTAGAGGGGATTCCTGGTTCTGCCTCCCTCTGACAGAATAATTGTGAGTATCTGGAGGGGGAAAAAAAACCCACTCCTGGTTTCAGCTGTAAAATCAAAAGCTGGAAAGAACCATTTAACAGTTCCTCATTCATCTCTTCCCTCTCTGTCTGATGCAGTTTGTCAGATGAAGATGTGATCGCTCTTGTGGTTTCCTTTTGAGACATTTTTTGCACAGCCAAACAGAGTCGATATTCATGACGGGTGCCTGCAGAATCATGAGTTCCTTTCTCTGTGACTGCCCGTGCCAGCCAGACTTTCAAGTGGCCACTCAGCTTTGCAGTGCAATTGTTCATTTAACATAGGCTTGGGTTTGGCTTTTAAAAGCAGTTTTGGAAAACATTCTGAAAAACTTTTTCAGCAATTCCTGTGATCTCATGCAGAGCAGCAGCAGAAGTGCAGTGCTGGGTCACAGTACACCCTCATCCCATCCTATCCCATTATCCCATCCCAAAATCCCATCCCAAAATCCCACCCCATCCCAGTCCTGCCTCCCTGGAGCTCAGCAGGAGAAATGCAGGGGATAAGCTCTGGATGGCTCTTCAGGGGTTTCCTGACTCCTGAGCACTCAGGGCACTTAGGGAAGAGCTCCAAGGCTGCTCTGGCACTGCAGGCGCCCCCAGCAATGCTCAGACTCATTAACATGATCTGAGCTGCTTCAGACTTCAGTCCTGACCACTTCTCAGAAGGGTCATCAGATTTCTGTCTTAATTTTCTCTTTCTGCAGGCTATGGATTAAAGGCAGAACTTAAACTTAATATTTTGGTAATTGAATTATAGGGAAGCTTTGCTGCATCTGAGCTTAAAATGGTTCTAAATTGTCATGGTCCTGTCATCTCTGGTTTCAAGCACTGCTGCTGTGCCATGTGCTCAGATTGCAGGACAAGATTAGGAACCTTGAATGGACGCTGTATCTCAGCCAGCATCTCTTACCACATCAGAAAAAGTAATTCAGGAACAATCAGTCATGTGCTCATCAATAGACATCCTCCCAAGCTGATCAGCCTGGTGGACGTGGCCCTAAACCTCTTAGAGCATCAGACCACCTCATTCTGTGCCACAAACCATGCCAGGCCTTCCCTTGGTGCCCATCTCTGCAGTCCTGTGCTCAAAGCAGAGCTCTGCTCTTCA